>JALPQI010017747.1:0-27477 GCA_025490895.1 Thaumatotibia leucotreta | reverse complement strand
AAATGCGCCCCATAATTAACTTCATTGATCGCTAGGGCAAATAGTGAGGTATTTACATCATCGGGCTTGGCGCGGGCGCAACCGGTCCGGCGACATTTGCCAAGTGGTATCCTTTGCGCACCTTAATTATTACTAAGAAATTTATGTCATTTTTTGCAAAATCTTGAAAGTATTCGTATTCATTCAAAGCTTCCATACATTTTCGTCAATATATCCTAGGCCATTTCTATGGAATAATAATGGAAGCGTTTATATTGTTCTTGAGTTTTCATATTTGGTCCCATAGTAAAAATCCTTAGTATATTCATGTTTTGTTATCTTGTATCACCATTTTTGTAATAACCTGTATTGTATAGCTTTACGCATTTCATTGTTACATCTAACAAACCTTTAATTTGAAACCATAAATTTTGTTAATTGTTCGTTTATTAAAAATTATTGCATAGTCTATGTATAGTAAAAATATGTCTATTTTATGGTAGGTAAATCATTTTAACCATTATTTTCGATTTTCTTTTTAAGATGATGTAAACATAAAGCATAAACTGTGATCAAAAGATTTGCAACAGACGTCGGTAAACAGCGAAAAGAGTAATCTAAAAATAGTACATTGTGCATCAAGGGAGGTAAGTACGGAATTACTAACGAGAGTGTTAGAAGCCCGACGCCGTCAGGCGGAGGGCTTTTATGACTCGAGTTAGTATTCCGCTTACCGACCGAGATGCATACAATGTTTTTCAACACACTTGCCGACAAAAAAATAAGTTTTGTGACATAATATTATTAAATGACGTACTGACATTTCTATTACTCCCTAGAGAATTTCACTTTTCTATTACTCCCGCTACGCACGCAAGCCATAGCGCGCTTAGACAGCAAGTGTGATGAAAAATATATTGTTGTACTTTTATAAAGAATTTCCAGTACTTAATAGGCACTTGTTATTACAAGGAACAGAACTACTTAAATTACGGGTGGGTTTGAGACAAAAACATTTGAAGAACTATGAGGAGAGAGTAGAGGGCAAATAAGTCTGCGATGTGCAAATGTTTCTACGTAGAACCACTTGTTGAAATATATACCGTAGGTGGGAAGGTACCTACTTTAAAACAAATGACACAATGATACAATCAGAAGATGCTCACGATAGGCGGTGATAGAGCTCGTTAATTTAACAGATTGACATTTATTGGCACAGCTAAGTGTAATGCACATGACCTATTACGCAAACGTAACATTTCAGAAAGGATTGCATATTTATTGATGATATTACAACGATTTTAGGTATTAAATGATCTAAGATGGGTCCGCGCTATTATTCTGTGATGTTGCCTGTCAATAGGCTGATGTATAATGACTTGTTTTGTAAAAGTAATCCCATAATGTCAGTCTTCGTATTCTAATCTTGACAGAGATTAGCCTGTGTCCGCCTGACCTCTATTAAAAACAGATTCATCATGCTGTCAATATACTGGCTTACTTTCAATGTGGGTTTTAAGCGCATAATTTGACTTACTGTTATATTGTATTGAGTTTTTTTGCATCTCTTAACTGGTAATGAATCCCTCAATCTGAATATTGTATATTATTGATATATGAATAGATAAAATAAATCACATAATGACATATTAATAGATCAGGTGATCAGGCTACTACCTCAAAAAGTGTCTTTAAAATCAGACCAATTTAAGGTTACATAATAAATTCATTGTCAGCTTGGACATTACTCTGCTAAATAAAACTTAATTAATGTAAATCCATAAGTCACCCGGCTCCAACCTAAACTCGATTTGAGTCTACTAAAGAAAACTAGTTGACGAAGAGAACTTTAGAACCAATAGAAGTCTCATCTGCTTCAGGTCGTTGAAGGAGAGTTTATTCATCTTGTTTTCAAACAATTCTCTTAGTTATAATTAGTTTATCTATTAACAAAATGAACTTTACTTGAGCTAAATTTATGTACTTCAAAAAATGCCTGACAATACAGCTTTTTATTGAGCGCTTCCGAAAATCATACCAACTTGTATTACCAGGTAAGTTTCTTAGTTGACAACGACCCGCGACCAATCGTTTATGTAAGGACTAACTATGGTTATTTTATGCAAGGTATTTCGTTGGAAGTCATTATTAAGAGAATTATGTCACGAAGTCAATAAAATTCCACAACGTGGACTTGTTTTGGCAGTCATAAAGAAGAGAAAAACGAATGGATTTTAATATTTTGTTAGATCACCCCTATTTTAATGATAACGTTAAAGATAGATATCGTTTTTTAATAATAATGTTTCTTAAAATCACATAAAAATCTAGATCCGTCTTAAATGTTGAGTCTGAAGATTATCAAAGGTTTCAAGCTGCAGTATAGTGAATAAAGTGATATTGCACGGGGGTGTTAAATATTTTAATAGTATACCGTGAAAATATAAAAGAACTCGAGATACAGTTGCACGAAAATTTCAATGTTTGCTGTAGGTCTTTAAATTTTTATTTTGAACACAGGTAACACTGGGTGGTCAAGTAGTTCAAAACTACCCAGAAATACTATGAACCTGGGATCGAGTCCTACCACGAACGTTGATGAATTTGGTATATTTCTATTATTAAGTATTATTAAGTAAGATCATCGATGTAAGAAGATGTAAGTAAATATCACTCAAAGCTGTTTGTATTTCCAGGACATGGGCGGATAAGCTCTGCGGGAGTAGCGCTCGGTACTATGAGGTAGCGGCCGGCGACCATGCGGGCGGACTTACGCGCGCTCTATCCACGCCTCACCAGCGCATACTAGACGGGTTGAGGTGAGTTGAAAGGATTTATGTCTACCATCATGTGTTAGAGTTGCCTGAGGGTACATTAAGATCGACGAGGGTTGTGTACAATGCACTGAAATAGCGGCCAGCGATCATGGATGGTTATTGCCATCCAGCTATCTATCCAGCGCATACACTGAAAAAAATGCTAAGTTGGATTTATCAGATCTTTCGTAATTCTAACCGGAAATTAAGGTTGATTGGGTCCTATCACAAAATTTTTTTTGATTTTACCAATATTTTTATGTTGGCATTTTAGTAAATTAATTTGGTTGATTACACCAGTTTTTTGTTGATTTCACCAGTTGTTTGGTATAATGTACAATGTTCTTTGTTGATTTAACCAGAACTCTGGTATCGACTTCAACCTTTTTAGTTTTGTAAATTTGATAGCAAGGATTTGTTACATATATCAAAGTTTCCTCGTAATATAGCCAACCTAAGTCACTTTGGTAAATATTTTTTTCAGTGTACCAGAAAGTTTGTGGCTAGTTTAAAAACTATAGCTTGAAATATGTTAGAACTTCCTATGGGTGTATTATGATCAAAGATAGTTGTGCTAGATGCGCTGAAGTAACGACTCGCAACCAACCTGATCTTGTACGCGATCTATATCCAGCCAGGCCTTATCAAGTTATCACGCATACTAGACGAATTTAGTTAAGTTGATATTATTTACACCATCATAAATACAAAAATTGCCTGAATATACAGTGTGGGCCATTCAAATCGGCCAGTATGGGAAAGTCTGAAACTATAAGACATATGAAGATTTGTTCTTAGGAACCATGTCACCGATTTTGATATAAAGAAAAACTGCATTCATACATTTGTTAAAAAACTGTACCCAGCTAGGAAATCGAATCTGGTTGTTTTGAAAAAATAAACATACACTATTTCACAATTTTTTCCAAGCGACACTTTCCTCCCCTTTCTACTCCCCTCTGTACGCGCAACTATCGGCAAAACAGTTTTTTAATACGTGCGAGTAAAAGTTTGAATAAGTTAACGAAAGACTTAGATATAGACATTTTAACAGTAATATCCAATCTGTGCGGCGTAAATTGGTTAACAATAGCTTTGAGTGAGCTTGCCCTATTCGAAGACTGTAGTTTATTTTTTTATTATTTTTAATTTTTTTAACAAATGAGTGTATAATTTAAGCATGTAAAAAAATGAAAATGGTTTTGTTTTAAGAACTAGTTAGAATAAGTAGTTACCTAGTGTTATATAATGTGGTAGTGTGATACACCTAATAACTCCCATTATGCTACTATTGGTGGGAACCTGTAATTGGCTTTTTGTAACCTAATTAAGTTAACTTTGTTGTAGTAATAGCTGTTGGTTCTCCTAACATAAATAAATAAAAAATAAATAAATAAATTTCTATTCAGATATCGTATGTGTGGGTCTTAAGCAGTAAATGTCCAAAATAAATGGAATTCATTGTTTTCAGGTACTTACATTTATTTTACTAGGTGTTTATTGTGTAAATGTTTAAAAAAAATTTTTTTTCGTGCCTGTTTATCATCGCAGTTTTCCTTATTATCAAAATCAATGACATGGTTCCTAAGAACAAATCTTTGTATGTCTTATAATTTCAGAATCTCCCATACTGACCAATTTGAATGGACCACCCTGTATACACTAAGATCAACGACAGTAGTGTTCAATTCACTAAGGTAGCGACCGGTGATCACCGCGGGTCTTGCACACTCTCTAAAATCAGGTGTTACCAATGCATACTAGACGCATTCAGCTTAATTGATAACAATCTATATCGCTCATCACATGTTAGAGTTACCTGCGGGAGCAGTAAGAACAAAGAGATTTGTGTTCGATGCACAAAGTTAGCGGCCAGCAACTATGCAGGCGGTCTTACGTACGCCCTAGCCACACTTTACCAGGACACTACTAGCGACCTAAAGAGTTAGAGATTCGTTTTTTTTATGAAACTAAGTTAGTATGTTTATTGATTAGCTGGTATTATTCAATTACCGTTTATTAATAGAATAGTCAAATAGACAGAAATATAGAAGTCGAAATGCGTAAATCTTTTCATGGCAAAGTTAAAAATAATACCGTGTTTGCCTTTGCTATTGACAAAGCAGTGCGAGTTACGAGACAACATTGTAAACAAAATCACAATTCTTTTCGTCTAAACAGACGTTGCGAAAATCTTGCCACAGGTGGTTTAATAAGCTCCGACACGTTACATCGGGTATGGCGACGTGGTTTTCCCGTTAACAAATTACAACCTATTTCGCATGGGCCAGCAGTGAAAATAGATGATACATTCAATTGGAATTCATTAACAATACATACATTGTACCTAAATACCAATGGTTTGATTGCGAATAGTAAATTACAGCACCTGCCGTAATATAAGGATACTACCTCTATTAAAACTGTACAGTCGATCCTCTCATTTCACTACAAATGCTTACGTTATGCTGTAATAAATATTTTAAGAAAAATAACGATCAGCGAAACTGTATTCTCTGGGTGGAACCACCGTGGGAAAACAATTTGTGATAACATTTTTTAAACATTGTTTGCTTTCGAAGCATTTTCACTTATTTTAGGTAACGAAGTTGAATTTCTTTTGAAAAGAATGCCTACTTGTGCTTTATCCTTGATGCATGCCTACTTGAGCTTCCACAGAAAACCTGACTTTAGACAGGTATCTAAAAGCTACCTTAATAACTATGTATTTGCGCAGAGAGTGATGAAACTAAGTATCTGTGTCATAATTTCTATACTGAATAGTTTTAGTTATAAGGACCAGAATCGCCAGAAATAAGTTGTATGGATATTATGTTTAAATCAAGCTATAGTCAGATGTTATAACTTGTTCCAGTTAACACGTTGACGCGAGCAGGTCGTTCCATAGGATATTCTATTTTGACACTAGAATTGTTCATACAAAATAGCGTGACGTCTTGATACGTTGTGAAGCAACCTCAATGTTATTGTCAATGCGATGTGACATAAAACGTTAACATACGTTCGACGTTTATTTACGTTCTGACACATGGCACAATATATTTCAGTTACTTTGTGACACAACGGCAAAGCACGTTAGGCGTGTCATCATGTTGTGTCACAAAATATACACCTAATTATTTGCAGATGATCACAACGGCAATAGACGTCGGTATTTTTTTCCTCCTATCATATTATTTTAATAACTATATCACACACACCGAATACAAAGACAGTCAAACAAGGTTATTTAGGAATAAAACTCATTATTAGATTCGTTATTGTATATAATTTGTTAACTAATTAGACTTTAACAATAGAGATCAATTGATCAAGGTACCTAATTAGATACATTTAATACCGAGGTATGAGATCACCTACCTCGAAAAAATCAATATTACTCGAGGGGCCGCACATAGTGTGCCACTAAGAGGGATAGACATAGTCACTTACTACTAAGACGAAAGTGCCACACAGGCACTTAGTGACGTATTCAACGCATTTGTCTGGCACTTACATTTAGCATCTAATGCACACACACACAAAAAATAGTGGCACAGTGATAAGGACGGACGATTATCGTTCCTTTTCACTTCCACTAGTAAAAAGTTTAATAAGACCATCCCTTTCGTTCTTGCTATTGTTATTACGTTGTCAAATCCATATTAATCCTACATTCATGATATTACTAGTATATTTTTGGCAACAATTTTTTTATTACCTATAACAATAATAATCAATAGTCTTATTTGCGAATCACAATAGTTACACATTTAATACAGTCATGCATTTAATAAGACAACATCACTCTGTTTCAGCCCCTAAGCAACTAGTATATTCATCTAGAAAAGCCAAATACCCTACAAATAGGTCGGTTAGTGATTCGGTTCAAAACTGGTCACATTTCCCAAAGTCCAATGAAATTCTTTTCACACCGATGTAGTTGATAAATTGTACTAGGTAATAGACAAAATATAAAGCAATAAAACGTTAAAACTCACCTTTACGTACATAAGAGTATCAATCGAAATTCGCAAGTCACCCGCCGCCCAGCAGCGCACACGCACTTCCCCCACCCAATACGCGCACAGGGCAAAGGAAGTAAGGCACACA
The DNA here is from genome assembly GCA_025490895.1 of Thaumatotibia leucotreta. Taxonomy (NCBI): domain Eukaryota; kingdom Metazoa; phylum Arthropoda; class Insecta; order Lepidoptera; family Tortricidae; genus Thaumatotibia; species Thaumatotibia leucotreta. The sequence continues at coordinate 20,569 of JALPQI010017747.1, read as the reverse complement.
ATGTGGGAGCTAGACGTCTGTACACGTTGTGCCTTTGTTTGAGTGGTCAGCACATATTCAAACAGCCTCTAGTTTGAACCGTAAAAATATCTATGCCAGGACGCGGTAGCAGCTTGTGCTATTTGAAGTGATGTGGCGGTTTAACGTCACTAAAGCATTTTTATACTAGGAGGCGACGTTCTACCCCGTTGTGTAAAATATGAGATATTCACTTTCAACGTGATTAAACGTTGTGTCACATCGTTACCTCTATAAAAAGACGTATAAACACGTTGCTCGCGTCAACGTGTTAAATTAAACAATGAAAGGCATCTAGCCTACTACCGTGAACTTCCAAATTCGTAAATTACGAAGATTTATCTCTATCACTCAAACGAAGGCCTCAATATAGTGACAGAGACAAATCCTCGAAATTAGCGGATTTCGAAGTTTGCGGCAGGACCCGAGTGCTTATCCTTTAGCGCTACTCTTCAGCCTTACCAAATCCAATTAGAACTGAACACTGCTCCTGTTGCTCTCTAGAATTTCCGCCAGTGACGGAACCTAGCCGTGCTCCCAATATTGAGAGAAACTCCACGCCAGTGTGCCAAGGCCACCGAGCAAATTGATATTACATCGCGCGAGAACTCCTAGACGCGCCCGTCACGTTATTCAAGTAGTCACCAATTATCGACTATTATAAAAAATCTTGCACCTGCAACTTTATCTGATAAAAGCCTGACCTTTTGAACGTGTGGCATCGAGACGTTTTGTTGTTTTTTGCAAATAAATACATTCTCGTAAACGTAACAATGGTTTGACAAGGTTTGGGTGTTACTGAAAATGCCTTGATGCATGGAGGTGTCAAAAATATTTGATTAAAAATTACGTTAAAAGACATTTCAATTTCTGCAAACTTGCTACGTTTTTCGCCAATTTCCTCTGCTGCTTTGAAGCAGTGAAAACTTATCTGTTATTCGTGCCAACTACCAGTATGGCAAAAATTTTTTACATCAAACGCGACTAAGCTCAGTATGAAGTTCCTACTATAAATTAGAGGTAATATCAAGAATACAACTTTTCAACAATGTATGTAGCTGAAAATCTCCATTTAAAAAACACCTCTTGCGATAGATATGGGGCTGTATGACAAATTCATACGTAGTGTTTCTATTGTTTGTGTTGTTATGCAAACACTGATTAGCAAGCTTTTGGTGACTTCTAACACCCACTTTGTATCATCTTCCAGTTATTGTTCAAGTCATACAAGTAATATTTGTAGGCGTGTGCTTATGTTAGGAGCGAATTTGTTCAAATGGATAACAAATCGGCCTTGTTTTTCAGTACTACGGTCAATGTATACTTATTTTACATGTCATATTTTTTTAAGAAATACTTATACTTTAGAACTACAATTTATATTTAAGCACCAGGTACAATATTCCCTTATTTTGGCCGTAACGTGGTCTGCCAACATTGTATTACTAAACGATTTAGCTTTTATATCCCGTAATACATATTCAGTTGGCGTCTCTCTCGATTCCCGGTTATTGTAATAATGCTCTATTTTGAAACCCATATGAAATGACATTTGTGTCAGGATGAATTTCGGCTTGCCGCTTACAATACATCATCATCTCCCTATACTGCATCGCAGCATTCTAAACAAAATCTTTGATTTCATACGTTTCTTAACATAATATCGACTCGTTCACTGCTTATCACAACCAATTTGATTTCGAGACCCATATGGAACCACGTTACTATGTACCTATTGTTTATTCATCACTATGAAAGAATTTGTGTATCTTCTGCGTAATTGTAGTTGTATTCAACCAAATTGTTTGACTGTACACAAAGAAAAAGGTCCAGAGCAATATTGAATTCTTATCACCGTGATAAATTATGACATTGAAACATGACTATTACATTAAATCGTGCTTGTTGGCGGGCGTACTTGTTTAGTTCTAATATATTTATCAATCTATCTGCAAAGCGCAACGGTCGCTGCAATACTTGAATTTAGTTGTCAAATAATTGCATGTCGGTTGCCAATGACCCCGCCCACTTAGTTAGCTTGACCCACAAGCTTAGCACGAATGAAAGCCTTAAGTAAACCTACTTAGTGTGCGGATTTCACACTCTAAAGAGCACACCGAGTAATTTTTGAAAGTTCATAAATTGTAGGCCATTTCCGAGGAAGAAAGGAACTTTACCCAGTGGGCCGATCAACTTGTTTTGCAAGTTGAAACAGACTTTGTAAGGTCTGAGTGATCGTCATAATCATTATTTAATCACAGGGCACTACAGGTGTCATAGTTTTAAAGATACAAAGTCAAAGTATTCTTTATTCAATTAGGCCCAGCAACGAGCGCTTTTGAAACGTTAAACTAAATAGCGAATGAGAGAAATTTCTTCCGGTTCAAACACTACACCACTGCCTGAAAAGAAACACAAAGGGACTTTTTTTCAAATAATTGTTTTGTACACACCATGTACTGTAGTACGTTATAATATAATGTAGGTACGTATCCGTAGGAGACTGTATCACTTTGAATGCACTTGTACCGACGGGTTCTATCAGTCCTATTGTTTTTTACCGCCGGCACAGAGAATCTTGTTCTTAAAGGGTTCAAAAGCATCATTTGACACACATTACTTTAAGGCATCCATGGGTTATGTTATCTATCGAGGAAAAACAGATATGTATGCGGACTATATCCTCAGTCCTCTGAGATGTCTCTAGACAGATCTGATTAAAAGATTGTTTATGATCCTCTGGTACTTTTTAACAGCCGCCTTTAAAAAAAGAGGAGATTCTCAATTCGACTTTTTTTTTTTTGTTTTAATGTTACTCGATTTCTCCGCGAATCGTGAACCTATTTTATTTTCATTTGGTTTTTAAATTGCACGCGTGTAACCCGAAGATTGCCCCGTTGGCACCAAGTCGGGTTTGATGGTAGTAGTGTGGAAAATTTCCGGATTAAATCCCGTTTCTTTCCAAACAGCTCTTTTTTTTCCGGATACTTACCAAAAAATCAATGAAATTTTCCACTTTAATTTACAACTCTAATCTAATGTGAATTAGGTCTAATTCTCATTTATACCAGGAGAACGCGATTTTTTCTTTTATTTATTTATTATTAATAGTACATATGGATTACAGTCTTAGAATTAGTAATTGTCCTACAAAACTCTTCAGAGTTTGTCTGTAGGATCACAGTCTCTTTTTAGTTACATTTATATTAAATACTTATACATAGGTGTTATAACATTAAATTAATTATAAGCTTATATTATTATTGATATGGCAAATTATGGAAGTGTGTTTTCAGAAGCCTCTTAAATTTATTTTTGTTGGCCTGACACCTGATGGCTTCAGGCAAACTGTTAAGTAGGTAAGAGATGCGTTTTCGAAGAGTTCTATCACCATAGTGGTTAGTTATTCCCAAGGAAATGTCAATTGAAATAGATTGAAAGGAGTGACAGTGACATTGATTATTTTTATAAAAACCCGAAAAAAAGAAAAAAGACTAAATCTATATTAACTATAGTCCCGAAAAAAAGACTAAATTTTCATACATTCCCATAAAAACATTTGATTTTTTCCAACATTTTCAACGCTAGATGGTACAATCTTGGAGAAATCGGTTGTTAAATTTGGTAATACAAGTATGATTTCATTTAGGTACCTATAGTATTAACACAGAAATCTCAGTTCTAGAGTCAAATTAATTACTTATATTGAACTTTTTAAAATCCATTATACCGTGTACTTGACCGTATCGAAATGTTCAGAATTTGGCAGTACAAAGGCGGGCAGTAGCTGGGGTTGCGAGTTGCACTAATCAGGCCAGTGACTGCGCGTGCAATGACTCGGCTTGCATTAATTGCCGACATGACGGACGGCATTACACTCTACTACACTAGGCTCTTATCGCGGTGTTAGGCGCAGGGCACACGGAAATGGGCAAGCATTTACTAATAAGTTTTTTTTAGTACAGATGGTGCCTTTTTTAGCCGCTAGTACGAGAAGTGGATCATTTCTGGTCACCTGGTACCATGCCGTACTAATGCGATTCAGTTGATGTCGAGAAAAAGGGACAAGGCTATACGGGTCGTATATCTCGGTCCCTTTCCCTGAACCTAAACTGAATCGCATTAGTACGTCATGGTAATCCCCCAATCCCCCCAGGTCGAAACTTCAAAGGGTAATCTGTACTGAAAAACGTCGTACTCTTCGATCGTGTTTTAATTTATCGCCACTCTCGTTTCGTACTTAAATTTTTTCGCATTTGTACCGCAATGTACTACTTTTGTACAAAGTACACAGAAAGTACAATGTGAAATAATGAATACAAAGTCTAGCCTAGTTAACCTTTGAGTAGCTTCAAGTTACTCAAATTACTCAATGTATATCCGATGATGACAGCAACTTAGTAGGTAGGTTATCCATTAATTGCCTGCCCGGAACTTAATAAGTAAATTCAAATTTGTTGATCTCTTTATTTATCACTACAAGAATCATGTCATGTCTAAACAAAAGACAACGTGGTTATGTATCTGAAATACGAATATCTATGTAGTTAGATTGGTTAGATCGAAAGAATTTTATGTCGCCCAATTGATATTTTCTTTCTGGTACTTACTCGACTGTGTGTCCTACGCTTAAATCACGCGTTAATATTAGAACGCACGGCTCGTTGACTATTGAATTAGCGACGAGAAAAAAAGCGCGAGTGAAAACTTCACTTACCGATCCGCGAGAATATTATAATTTAGTTTTTGTTCTTGTTGGATTGACTGTGGTCCTTTTATTGCGGTAATTAGCTATCATATTATGTTTTAGCTAATTGCGTACATAATTATATAATTCATATGCTACACTTCACGAAGATTTCAAGTATTTTGCAATTAATTTTATACGAACACTTTAAATGCTAGGCCCTTTATTCATAATCGTCTCCCAACTTAGCAAGCTGGTAAGTATTGTTTGTCTCGTTCGATTTTATAGACATTTTAATAAAACCGAAAGGAACAAACAATACTTAGAGGCTTGCTAAGTTAGGAGACGTTATAAATAAGGGGAGTAGAGTTCAAAATTATTACAAACGTGATAAAATAGTCAGGGCAGAAGTATAAGTGATCCCAAAAAATAAGTGCTATGACAAATTGAGAAAACGGAATTGAATTAATAATTCATATTTAAATTAGCACAATCTGCCCGCATCTAGAATAACAAACAACTTATTATCCTTTTATGATACTAACAAAATCTTATGACCATAATTAATTAGTGCCTGTTCAATGACTGATCTTCAATTCTTCAAATCTGACCTTTCAATTTGGTATTATCTACATAAATATAACTATATTTTTCGCACTACCTATACTTGAAATTAGATAAAGACTAATTACGAGTCACAGAATATACACGACGTTATGCGGTAACGGTATTTTTATTTTTTACCGATTCGTACCTTGTCACAATAACAATCCCTGAGGCCCGTTTCTCAAAAGCTTGTATCTTGTAATATAAGTGGAAGTCTCTTTTTAACATCATTCATAAGATAAGGACTTCCGCCTTTATTACAAGTTACAAGCTTTCGAGAAATAGGCTCCAGGAGTCTAAGTCAGATCCCTAGCGGCTTTCATATTGATAATCACTGTGACAAAGTACAAAATGGTACAGGAACCAATTTTCTTGACTGGACTCAGTATTATTAAATTATATGTATGTTTGTTCGTCTTTACCATCAAATAATAACTGACCCGTGACATGTCGTGCACTTCATTGCGTGAACACCCACGACGAAAGATTATAAAACATTTTGAATAGCAACTCGTTATGTTTAATTGGATACCGTCAACTGACAAGTTTATGTAACGTGACGAAAATCTAGAAAGACTATAAATTGCATTATGATTCGTTAATTTGCGATACAATTCAGTAGAAAAATATTATAAAACCGTATCTATATGTAAGAATGTACAAATTTAATGTACCTTAATCAAATGTATAAAATATAGGCTATTAATACAATGAAATTTTAATTGACATAATCCCTTATTTAGGCTATTGAAACTAGAATAGGATCCTAAATATATGTATACTAATACCAGGTTTATTCATTTGTATCTATAGTTCTAATAAATGCCTCTACCCGAGTCTGACCCTAAGACCACCGGTCTCGTGGGCAGTATGTTACCAACTGAACGAATACTTTAAATCAACATATTATATCCGGAGCACCCTCGGCCAAAACCCGACGCGTACCCGACGAGGACCCTCTGAATGGGCCGAAACGAGCAATCTTTGACTGAAATACGTGAGTAACCCGGTTCGCTAATATTTTAATATGTTATAATTCTAACACTTAAAATCAACGTTTATAAACTTCACCAAAAATTTACAGAGGTTATCATTTTACGCGGCCATACCCATGTGTCGAAAGAACAACTCTACAAGTCGTCTAAAGATAACACCGTGACATCGGCATTAATTGCTATACTAATACATTAATCAAGTTGCACGAGTTGATTTAGCAAATTCGTGGTCACATTAAGATTAGTATTGCAACGCTGGGTCACGGAGTTGGCCTCTTAAATGTCTATGTTCCGACTGTTACTAGGATCGTTAGCGTTTGGAAGCTTTATGATATGTGAATTTCTATATTTAAAATCTATTACGTTTATTAACTTCATGTTATCTGCAGGTACATATATTCCACGAAAAAGTCTACTTTGTCGGGAACCTGATGGCTATGACAGCTACCTTAAAAATACAGGGTGTAAGTCTAATACGGGCGAAGCTCTTAACGGGTGTTAGTTTACGATGTAATAAAATAAGTACAATGAAATAACTTTTACTTAAAATTAGAGCATTAAAATTATCCATACAAAATAATTCGGCGCGCCATGTAGAGCAACATACGCGTGTTAAACACTGATTGACAGCAATTTCAAAAGCAGATGACATAACTGCCATATCAACAATAACAAAATATTCGTACCTACATTGCTGCTCCGATAATCTTAAAGAAAAACTGTGGGGTTACAATTAAGAGTAACTTTAAAAAAACCTTGTAATCCATGATTACACTAATTAATCCCATGCCTGGTTTAATTGATCGCCTGTATTAGATTTACACACTGTATATGGAAAGTGCAAGAATTCTCTATAAATATACACTAAAATACCTGAAGTTCAAGTTTTACTAGTATGTTATGTTATGTTAATTAAACTAATAAAGTTTTAAAGAAACATTTAGAATTCGTTAACAAGACATTCAGTGCTCTTTAATTTACTACTCGAATGATTTAATGTTGAAATTCTTTAGAAAAAATTATGAGCTTCATAAATTGATACTACATATCAGGTTTGAATCCAATTCCTTTATTTGATTACAATTTTGACAGTAAAATAAAGTATGAAATGATTAAACTATCGGTGACGGTAGATGACATTAAGTTTAGAAGTAGCTTTTATAGTTAGATGGTTTTCGTATTATTTCGAATATGTAATTGGAGCATTTTAGGAATAAAACTTTGACTACATATTGTTAATTTTATTGTGTACGTGTATTTGAATATCCTCTTATAACTAATTAAAATGTTACAATGGCACAGAACCCACATTCTAAACGTTCTTGACAGTGTTTTTTACTAGGACAAATGAATAACAAAAATCAGGTTTCGCCGCACTCAACTATAAGTAACACTACACTGTCGAGTCCCAAGTTATTTTTAAGACATATTTATTACATTAAGTACCGAAGCCTAGTTTTTTAGGCACAGACATTCACTTTGTACGTGTTTATATGTTACTTAAAATGTTTTTGTATGTTGGAACCACTATCGAATCCAGTAAAGTATGTTAGTGGCATTTGTTTTTTTGATTCGACCTTCAGATATTTGGAATATTTAACATTCAGGTAGGTATGTACTTAATATTTATAGCAGCGCTGGAAATGAGATTTATGGCACAAAAGTATTACAAGAATATTTTTATAAGTTCACAGACCGGTCTAAACTTCGTTTTTAGGGTTCCGTAGCCAAAATGGCAAAAACGGAACCCTTATAGATTCGTCATGTCCGTCTGTCCGTCTGTCCGTCTGTCCGTCTGTCCGTCTGTCACAGCCTATTTACTCGGAAACTATAAATGCTACAGCAACGAAATTTGGTCAGGATATGTGTTGTATGAACCGCTACAGGATTATGATACTAAATTGTAAAAAAAACCATTGGGGTGGGGGCCCTCCATACATGTAACTGAGGGATAGAAAATTTTTTTTAGTTGTATATAAGCGTGTGGGGTATTAATAGAAAGGTCTTTGAAAATGATATGAAGGTTTATAAATCTCATTTTGATTTGAGCAAACCGTTTTCGAGATATCAACTCTCAAAGTCTGAAAATGTGTCCCCCCCCCTCTATTTTCTAAACTAAGCGATATAAAATTCTAAAAAAAATATATGTTATGCACATTAATAAACTCTATCAACGATTTTTGGTTTGATTAAATTATCTCCTATAGTTTTTGAGGTAGGTTGATTTAACTGTATTTTTTAATAATAAATTGTTAATGGTACGGAACCCTTCGCGCGCGAGTTCGACTCGCACTTGGCCGGTTTTTGTAAGTAGTTACAGAATTATTTTTGTTATGTCGCGGGTTTTTTTTTGGCGAATACGAATTTTAGCTAAATAAGCGAGAAAAAAGTTGCTATAAATACTTATGCACCTTATGAAAATTAGAAAGCATTTGCTTTATTAGGCGTATGAAGCCCATAGCATGAATTTCCTCTAGATTTTCAATAGTACCTGCAATATTATGTGCTTCATGTGATGCTTCCATAACCTCGGTAGGTAATGTATCAGAGGAATCATCAGAAGAAAAAATCGGATCAGAGAATCGGAGTTTTATAAAAATTGCGTCAATCCTTTTAAATGCATATAAATAGATTATTGCTCGGATAGCAAAAATAAGGATATTATTTTTTAATTTTATGTAAACTTAGAACTAATCGGGCTACAATCCTAACTATCTGAGAGCCACAGGCAGGATAGCCACCGGAGCAGAGGCAGACCAAAGAGGAGTTAGTGGGACGATATGGACGCGTATGACGGGGAGGTTACTGGCACCTGATAGGAAAGATTGGAGGAAGAGAACAGCTTTTGCCCAGCAGCTATATAAAAAAAAATAGAGCTTGTCTCCCGAATTGCCTCCTTACAAAAATATTTATCTCGACGCCGTTTCCTAATTATAGGTATCACGACTAATTTTCTAGCACTCCGTATAACTCGTCAAAAAAGTTCGTGCTTTCCGGATCCTTCTCGCCTTAAACAATACAGACTAGTCATGTCAGTGCACCGTTTCACTTGAAACAAAGCATTACCCGGACACACGCACACACACACACACAAACACATAAACACATGGCAACGCGAGGTGTGAAGTGATTGACAGGTGGCTAGTGGGCGCCGGCCTTGAGTGCGCGATTGTACGGCTACCGGAACTTGCGCTACCGGCCTTACTGATCGAACTTTTATACTTACATGTACACGTGGTTTGGTTTTTGTGGTATTGTTAACGAGATTTTTTAAGTAGTTTAATTCACTTCCAAAGGTTCTTAATTTAATGGACTATATAATTTTCATCTGTATTCTTCGATATGCACTATTGTGGAGCTGAGTTAACACTTGCAAGTTTTGCTCTCACTCTTATCAATAGTAGCGTCTCTAATTTGGCGGCAATAACCTGCAAAGTGTAAAATCAGCTTAACATTCTTACTTAGCTTTTATGTCTTAAGAATGGAATAAATGAATGAATTTTATTAAAAAAAATATCGAATACTCTAAGTTTTGTTTCGTGATTGTCTTGATTTCTTGATACCTTGAACGGTAATCGCGTCCTAGCGGATATAAGGCGTATCGTTGTGGGTTGAAGTTCAACTGAGTCGACTTATTTGATATTCGTATAAGTATTTAGATATTAGGAAAACTTTGAAAACAACTGGCTTGAGTAAGTTAAAATTATTAATATTTCTTGAAATAAATTTTCTCTACATCACCACTAAATATTCCGTTTGAATTGATTCGGATGCAACGATTGGTAGCCATTTGTTATTAATTAATATTCATACTATTATTCACTTACCTACCAATTATCGCGTGTAACTAGTTACATAAATAAACTAGTTGCAAGGAATGTGATAACAGCTTTATTTACGAGCAATCGAGTAAAGGTGCGTTCAAACCAAAAGATCATTCGCTATTCTGTCCCTCGTTCTACAAAATCAACCAATCACGTTTTGTGTAACGATCGAATTTCGTAGAGTGGGGGGTTAGAATAGCGAATGTTCGTTTGGTCTGAATGCACCTTAAGGCTGATGCCACACTGGCGCCGAATCAATAGGTATGCCGTATGCCGCGGCTATGTTAGCGATTCAGGTGACTTAGGTTGTGATGTGATGGTCACGCGTTGGGTCAAAATTCTTTTCGTTGTCTTGTTTCATACCACTCTGTCACACTTTTAGTTACTGTTTCCACTCAGTATATTAAAAAAATCCGGTGCACTTGTATTTGTTTTTCACGCTAGACTTTCATCCATACATCAGAAATTGAAAAAAAAACATCATCTCATACAAAAATCACCACTGCGTCACGTTTTTTAGGGACACAAAATAACACAACGAAGAGAATTTTGACCCATATACCGCTTATCGTACTCCAAAATCAAAATCAAAATCAAAATATTTATTTGCATAGACACAGTTTAAAGATGTTACATTACATTGAGAACCATGTATCTAGCTTGCGTGCAAGCGTACAAATGTCAGCCATGAACACTATTATAACTATTCAATAGGTACTAAATTCTAAATAAATATGCAATATCCAATTAAAATTCATAAAAGATAACAGTGATTATTAAAATGAGATAGAATATAAAAAAATAACAATAATAACAGAGATACATTATATAATAGGCAAGTCACAATAAAATTATACTAAAATTGAAACTAAGTGTCGAGATACGCCTTTACGCTGTAAAAACATCGTTCTAGGAGCCAGTTCGTTAGATTGCGTTTAAAGACGTTTCCTTCCAATAGTTTCAACTCCTCCGGGAGATGATTATAAATTACGATGCACATATTAAAAACATTTTTCTTGTAAATCATCTTATGACTCCGGGGATGATATAATTTATTCATTACTCTAATCCTTGTACGCCTTTCTAGAACTTCGCCACGTGTTTTAAACAAGGAGTTATGCGACTTAACAAAATTACAAATTTGACTTAAATATAGGCATGGCAAAGGCAGGATTTTAAGTTTTTTGAAAAGGGGTACGCAACTTTGGTCCCACCACGAACGACAAATAATCCTGACACATTTCTTCTGTATTTTAAAGACTCTGTCCACATCCACTGAATTTCCCCACAGTATCAACCCATAACTAAGGACAGAAGATACGTATCCATGATAAGCGCTCAATGCTGCTTCAGCTGACACAGTGTCTCTCAGCCTTTTGAGCGCAAATACGAAACGGCCTAGTTTGTTGCACAATTTGTCAATGTGCGCCTTCCAGTTCAGGTGTTTGTCAACAGTGATCCCAAGAAAGTTAAATGAGTCAACCTCATCTATGGCATTATTATTATCATTATTAATATTTAATGGTACATTATTAACATTATATGACGAAAATTGTATTACTTTAGTTTTAATTATATTTATTTGCAGGTCATTATTATACATCCAATTAATTATATCATGTAATGAATTATTTATGTCATGTTCGAAATAAGATTTATTATTAGTGTTACATTTGACTACAAGAGTCGTATCATCAGCGTACATTATTGTCTTATGAGTTGTTGCTTTTGGTAAATCGTTAATGTAAATAAGAAATAATAGTGGGCCCAGAATGCTACCTTGGGGGACTCCGCTTTTATTAATTTTAAATTCTGACCTATAAACATTCTTGGTAATGATATTTTTTGAACAAGCAATTTTGTCGACTTCAAGGCATTGTAATCTGTCCTTTAGGTAATTCTCTATCCAGTCAAGAGCTTTACCTCTTACTCCATACTTCTCTAGCTTAGACAGGAGTTTCTTGTGGTTAACAAAATCGAAAGCTTTGCTCATATCGAGAAAGACCGATGCAACTGGAGTGTTGTCATTAATACTATCCGTGACATATTTGATTAGGTCAAAACAGGCCTGGGCTGTTGACCTGCCCTTCCGAAAACCATACTGTTCGGGTAGAAGTATTTTGTATTTGGTCAGAAAATTATCAAGCCGTATGTAGAATGCCCTCTCAAGTACTTTTGAAAGTATGGGGACTAAGGTGATGGGCCTATAATTACTTGGGTCTTGCCTGTCACCACTCTTAAACAAAGGTCTAACTATGCTCAACTTCAACTTACTTGGAAAAAAACCCGAGGTATAGGATAAATTAATTATGTGTGCAAGGGGATGAGATAAGTACGAGGCACACGTCTTCAATATTCCAGTGGTAATGCCATCAGAGCCACTTGATTTTGTGTTTTTTAGTGACATAATTATTTTATGTATCTCGTTGGCGTCTACCGGACTCAGAAATATAGTGTGAGGATTGTAGTCCACTCCAGGAGAATTATTGGAAAAATTACAAGGTGGGATTTGCGTATTAGTTAACTCTATGAAATATTGATTAAGAATATTGCAAATATCATTTGGACGGGAATATAATACATTATTTAATTTAATTGCGCTAATGTCATTCTCATGTAACTTATTAGATACGGTCGACGAAATTAAGTCCCAGGTTGCCTTACCTTTATTTTTGTATTTGTTTAAATGCTTAATATTTTTAATTTGTTGAGCTTTTAATAAACATTTTTTTAATAGTTTGGTATAATCTCCTCACTTTCAACAATGACAAACGATTAACATGGGGCTATCATAAGCCTACAGCACACACATATACAGGGTGGAACGGAACGACCATCGATCCCGCTATCGACCGAGTCTACCAACAATTACGATGAAGTTTCAGTATGGGACCAAAATCGAAAAAGTATACATGGAAAATTGATTTTTCCATACTATTTAACTCTAACTAATCACTCACTTTGTATGAGGGGTTATATTTTTTTAAAGATACTTCGATGTTGGTCTTATAGTTACCTATTGAAAGTTCATCGCAATGGTTGTTCGACTCGGTCAGTAGCGGGATTTCATTATTTTCCTTTCATTTAATTTATGAAGTTTGTTAGAGAAATTTCATTCTTATAATTGACCCTATCGATCGATGCAATAAAAGAAAACGATGCAACTTTTAAGATTTTAGTCGGTTCGATTACCGGGTGCGACAGGGGAATTTAAAAAAATCCTTGAATTCAGTTTTCTTTCTTTTAAAAAATAAAGGAATGTTTTCTTTGAGTAAAATTTTCTATCTACAGTATTAAGAGTACTCCCCCTTCAGGTGGCATTACAAAATTCCACCCTGTATAGAGGCCTTCAACCTCGGTATGCCTAAGCACTGATCACTGATCAGCGCACGTGGTAACTATTAGAAAAAAATATTCGCGAACGGACGAGAGGTTAAGAGTCAAGGCGTTTACGTCGTGTCTGTGTATTTTTAACCGACTTCAAAAAGGAGGAGGTTTACAATTCGTCGAAATCTTTTTTTTTTTATGTATGTTCCCCGATTACTCGAAGACGCGTGGACCGATTTGAATAATTCTTTTTTTGTTTGAAAGGGTATACCGTCTAGTTGGTCCCATTGTCACCGAATCCAGATCTGATGATGGGATCCTGGAGAAATCGAGGGAACTCTTCAAATGTTGTAGGCACACATGACATTTTTCATTTATTTTCGAAGATTAATCAAGTATTTGCGTCTAGTCATGAACGTTTTAAGTTGGTGATCTGATGATGGAAGGTACAACTCCTTAGCAATTAGGAATTGGGGGATAATTCTTTAAGAATAACATATTTCGTGTATTTTGGAAGCTATTTGAGTATTTGCCTTTAGGTGGTCATCCTTTTATGTTGGTGAGCTGATGATGAAAGGTACAACTCCTTAGAGATTAGGAGTTGGGGGATAATTCTTTAAATATAACATATTTCGTGTATTTTGAAAGCTATTTGAGTATTTGCCTTTAGGTGGTCATCCTTTCATGTCGGTGAGCTGATGATAGAAGGTACGACTCCTTAGAGATTAGGAGTTGGGGGATAATTCTTTAAATATAACATAGTTCATGTATTTTGGAAGCTATTTGAGTATTTGCCTTTAGGTGGTCATAGTCTCATGTTGGTGAGCTGATGACGAAATTTATAACTCCTTAACGATTAGGAGTTGGAGTATAATTCTTTGAATATAACAACTGTCATACATTTTTGAGATTTATTCAAGTGTTTGCTTCGTAGTTATGACATGTTGGTTAGCGGTTAGTGATTCTTTAAATAATATAGGCATGCTAAGGCTGTTACCTATAATCTTTGAAATTATACATACCCGCTGATGATACAATGTATATCTCCTTGATAATGGGATAATTCTTTGAATATTTAAGTTATACAGTTCAGGTTTTCTGGCCTATTACAGTGCAGTACATTCTAATTATAAGTATTTAGAGCATACTAAATAAAATATTTTAAAAATAAAAATAAAACCTCCTTCAAAAATTCGCCCGAACTAAAAGGTAAAAAATAATTTTGGTTCCTACTACTTAGGATTTCCTACCCAAACCTTTAAACCTTTTACCCTATTCATTGAAATAAAATATTATGGCTAGGTACCCTACAGATTTCTTAGAAGTCGGTGCCAAGCCAAATACGTTAATAGGTATATATTAGATAGAGCTTTGTAACTTACTGTCAATCCAATTGCGCTTTTATCAACAGAATGGTCTGCCTCAGTCATTTTGATGAAAGCATAACCGGAGTGACAGTAAGTTACAAAGCTCTATCAAATACATATAAGTACTCGCGAAGTGAACATATTTGGCTTGTCACCGACTTCTAAGAAATCTGTAGGGTACCTAGCCATAATATTTTATTTCAATGAATAGGGTAAAAGGTTTAAAGGTTTGGGTAGGAAATCCTAAGTAGTAGGAACCAAAATTATTTTTTACCTTTTAGTTCGGGCGAATTTTTGAAGGAGGTTTTATTTTTATTTTTAAAATATTTTATTTTTAGCTTTTTAGTAGTGTAAATATAAAATCGTTATTCAGTATGCTCTAAATACTTATAATAAAATTAGAATGTACTGCACTGTAGTAGGCCATAAAACCTGAACTGGCGAACTTATATGAATACAACAACAATTTCAAAGGTAACAGACTTAGCATGTCAATATTATTTAAAGAATCACTAACCGCTAACCAACATGTAATAACTACTAAGCAAACACTTGAATAGATCTCGAAAATGTATGACATTTGTTATATACAAAGAATGATCCCCCAACCCCTAATCGTTAAGGAGTTATTCCTTTCATCATCAGCTCACCAACATGAGACTATGACCACCTAAAGGCAAATACTCGAATAGCTTCCAAAATATATGAAATATGTTATATTTAAAGAATTATCCCCCAACTCCTAATTTCTAAGGAGTTGTACCTTACCTACATCATCAGCTCACCAACATGAAAGGATGACCACCTAAAGGCAAATACTCAAATAGCTTCCAAAATACACGAAATGTGTTATATTGAAAGAATTATCCCCCAACTCCTAATTGCTAAGGAGTTGTACCTTCCATCATCAGATCACCAACTTAAGATGTTCATGACTAGATGCAAATACTTGATTAGTCTTCGAAAATAAATGAAAAATGTCATGTGTGCCTACAACATTTGAAGAGTTCCCTCGATTTCTCCAGGATCCCATCATCAGATCTGGATTCGGTGACAATGGGACCAACTAGATGATATACCCTTTCAAACAAAAAAAGAATTTTTCAAATCAGTCCACGCGTCTTCGAGTAATCGGGGAACATACATAAAAAAAAAAAAAGATTTCGACGAATTGTAAACCTCCTCCTTTTTGAAGTCGGTTAATAACGATTTTACACCACTAAAAAGCAAAAAATAAAATATTTTAAAATAAAAATAAAACCGCCTTCAAAAATTCGCCCGAACTAAAAAGTAAAAAATAATTTTAGTTCCTACTTCTTAGGATTTCCTACCCAAACCTTTAAACCTTTTACCCTATTCATTGAAATAAAATATTATGGCTAGGTATCCTACAGATTTCTTAGAAGTCGGTGCCAAGCCAAATATGTTTACTTCGCGAGTACTTATATGACTGTATTTGATAGAGCTTTGTAACTTACTGTCACTCCGGTTATGCTTTCATCAAAATTACTGAGGTAGATCATTCTGTTGATAAAAATATAATCGGAGTGACAGTAAGTTACAAAGCTCTATCTAATATACACCTATGAACGTACGAGTATTTGGCTTGGCACCGACTTCTAAGAAATCTGTAGGATACCTAGCCATAATATTTTATTTCAATGAATAGGGTAAAAGGTTTAAAGGTTTGGGTAGGAAATCCTAAGAAGTAGGAACTAAAATTATTTTTTACTTTTTAGTTCGGGCGAATTTTTGAAGGCGGTTTTATTTTTATTTTAAAATATTTTATTCATAGAGAGTAACCCCGTTATTCATAAACGTTTGTTAACTTAACAAGCCGCTAATAATTGTTTGTCCCTTTTGCTCTTATGGATACATTGTTAAGACCGAAAGGGACAAACAATTATTAGCGGCTTGTTAAGTTAACAAACGTTTATGAATAAGGGGGTAAGAGTATAGATAGGTGTAGGATATTATGCGTCAGTGCCATTCGCTGCCGTCACCAATTTTAAACAGTGGTGTAGAGGAGGGCTTGGAGTGGAAACTGAGGGCCGAATGTAGGTAATAATAATAACTTATAGAAAACGTCTCGATCGCGTTTACGTTTTCATCGTCAATGAGGGTTTTCTGAAATGACGCTCACCAGGGCGGCAGCACTGAGGCGTCAGGTCCAGAAACTTTCGTGTTTCAATGTTTTGTATGAGTTAATAAAATTATATAAAAAAATAAAAATAACTTCTAGTTAGTTTTTCTTTGCGGCTAAGTGGCGCCACCTTGTGGCATACGTTTTCGAGAAACCCCTCATTTCGTACACTCGGCCTTCAGAACGGATACAATAAATGACACGTTTTTGAGCAGCGGTGTGGATGACGCTTAATACTAAACGTAGTTTATAAAAAATCATATCAAAATGTAGGATTTTCTGTGAACTAAAGAACATTTATGGTATTATTTTATGTGAACTAGTTTACTATGTAAGGACGTTGGGCATGCCAAACTATGTGACAGTTGAGTTATGATTTCATACTTTACTACCATCGTAAGTGCCCGCGGGCTAATTACAATCACATTTATACAGTTCTGGTATTGTTTTGCAATCTTAATAGTACATTTCATGTAGTCCAGTGTTTTCTTCTATAATCCGCAATCCGCTTTTTGGTAATGCGGATCCGCATTTTTTAAAATGTGCAATTTTTATGGGAGAAAATGCAACAGTGTAAAACCCTGGCCAGGTCTGTGAATTGAAAACAGCGCCAAATCAGAGTTGGGCAAAAAGTAATATGATTACTCCTCCCGATTACTTTTGTATGTGTACTTTGTAATATATATTACATAGTATATATTACAAAGTACACATACAAAAATGTAATATACAGAAGTAATCATATTACTTTTTGCCCAACTCTGCGCCAAATTAATTTTTTTTATTAAAAATTGATTATAATTCCACTTTTTCATTTCAAAATCCGCATTTTTAAGCGTAGCTTCCGCTTTTTACATTTCAGGGTCTGGCAACACTGATGTAGTCTGATTTTGTTTCGCGCGTAAAATAGGGCAGATCATGGTAATGTAGCGGAAATGTTATAATCACGACTGGCTAATTTGCATGCATAATATCATATTGTTCGAAACCATAATCAATTGTACCTAAATATTATATACGTTACAGGCTTATCCAAAATAGGGATTCGGAAATAGACAAGAATAATAATGAAAAAGATTGCTTTTGTATGATTTTATCGGATTCACTACTGGATGCTTAGCCAAGTTGCCAAGCGCTAGCGCTTAGCAGCGTATCGTAGTTTTTCCTCTCTGTCACTCTTTCATATTTATTAGAGCGACAAAGACAGTTAGCTGCCTTTCGTTTACGATTGACGATTAAGCGCTTGCGATTGGCAACTTGGCTAAGCATCCTGTTTACGTACCTCTGTAATGTAGCCGCAATAAATATGTCATGGTTTTATGCATTGAATTTTTTTCGTGTTCCGTGCAAAAATAACCTACGTCAAGTGTAGTGTATCTTCCCAAAATTTACAGAATTATTAAATCCAAGATTTTTAACAGAAAATTTTTAGTAACCTTACTCCTGTTAGGCCTTCATGTTTGTAGAACTGGTATTAGAGCTTCATAAGATATATGTATAACATAATGTTTATGTGGAAAGGGAAGCCACGTGAGATGTATGGGTGTTCCTTGCTGCCAGAGCGTACTCCCACCTTAAAGGCCGGCAACGCATTTGCGACGCCTCTGGTGTTGCGGGTGTCCATGGGCGACGTTAATCGCTTTTCATTCAGTTCGTTTGCCACCTATAGCATAAAAAAAAAATAAAAAAAGACACCTGAACTTTCCACATACATACTTTTACATACAAGGTGCCCATGAGGAAAGGAAAAATTTAACAGCATATTCCTGAGTTTTGGTCAAATATGCAAAAAAATGTTTTTTTTTTGTATTAAAAAAGTAATTTATTAATACAAATACAAATACGATAATTAAAGATTGTTTTATCGATGGATGTCTGTCAATAAGTGTGAAAATGCTAAGATAACACAGTACTTAACAAAATCGTTTCCCAAAATGCATTTATCATAGTGTATGTGTAACGATCAAAACCGGTTTTTAATATCATTTTCTCAAAATAGACGGATTACGGCAAACTTCATATTACATTTTTAACTTAAAATTGGTTAGAATTCCGCTGTCAAAAATTTTCCGTTTCCCCATGGACACTTGATATCGATTGTTAATAACCCTCGTAGTACTGATCACTAGTGGCTGGGAGCTAGTGATGCGCGGGGAGTATTCGAAATGTCAAGGACGGGTGACACGGCCCGCGAGAGAATGGCGAACTTCGACCGGGTTCGTCTATCGGTAATACTATAGAGAAATAACAATTAACGAACGAAATTGATAATAAGTTGCATATGTGTTATAAATTTGTATCACGTGGTTTATGACAGTCCCGTTTTTAAAAGATACACAGATATGAGGGCAGCGACGATTAATAGCTAATAAATGCTAATAATAAGCTTAATAAATGGTTACTAACAAAAAGTTTCTACAATTTAAACGAGCATTTTATGCGCACAAATGGATAAAATTATTGCTATTATTGTTTTAATAAGTTTGACTAGTTTTAAGTTTATTATTGTACGTCCGAAATGGGCAAACTGTTGGGACTTATTTCACCAACAATATTTATGTACACAGTTCTGATAATAAAGACATCTTATCTTATCTTATCTAATGATAAACACGGCAAAATCATAAGCCCACAGATACTATCAACGAGGGTGCCCAAAAGGCTACGTATGGGCCCGTGGTTATAGCCTACATTACCAGAAGTTTAAAGTCTAATGTAAAATTTAGTAACTATCCTTGTCGACTCTAGAATCACGTAGAAACATTTCCTACAGTCTTATTTATAGTAGGTAACAATACAGTTTCATGCCGTTTTAAAATTTGTTGCCGGTACTTAAAAACAGTCAGATATTTTACGTCTATTTTAACACGTTCGCCTCCAGTACTGTTTCACTAAGTGCTAATACTATGCCGATCGAAATTATCTGATAGAACTGCGGCTGCTCAAAGTCAAATTCAAGTATGTCCATTTTTGCAAATTTTACAGGAGAGCAAAAAAACGTAATTTGTCATTTTCATCGACAAATAAACTCAAAATTAATTGAAATTTATTGTCATGGCGTTTAACACTATAATGTAAATTTTTTGATGATTTTTATTTTTATTGCTCATTTTAATCACAAATAATAAGAAATGTTTTCAGCTTTGTCGCACACCCACTTTTTGGGAACAACCGTCAACGTAAAAACAAGCAAGTCTGACATGCTTGATTTTAGGTTTGTTGCATTGTACTAAAATGTAGGGGAAAATGAGGCAGTTACGTCTTTTTGCTTTTGTTATAAAACGTATTTTGTCGAATTCTCTAAAACAACTAGATCGAATATGTTCAAAATCATGTTGCGAGTAGATTGCATCATATCCCATATTTCAGATATTTTTTCATATTTTTTAGAACTGCCGATAAAAAATTAAGGGGTGTAGACACATTTTTTTTGATTTTCTGGACTATTATTTCTGAAAGTATTCCATTAATCAAATTATTGGTAAAGAAACCATAAACTTAATTTAAAAAACCTATCATATGATATATTACAAATTAACATTTGGATAAAAAAAATGTTTTGACATTTAGATACATGTATGGGATGCCCCCCCCTTAAAAAA
>JALPQI010017746.1:0-27124 GCA_025490895.1 Thaumatotibia leucotreta | reverse complement strand
CCTATCGGGGGAAATAACTCGTGTATAAGCGAATTTTGGCATAGTTGTAGGGAATGGTGTTTTAAACCGCGTACTAAAAGTACTGATGGTTAGGGGTGGAGCTAACGGGGAGAGGGGGGTGTAAAGGTCTTTATTTTTAATTTTTCGTAAATAACTCGTAAACCGTGGCTTATAGCAAAAAACGGTGTAGTACATAAGTAATCTACATAAAATTCTCTACAAAAAAAGCATATGCATGTTTCCTCTGGGATCAATATGTCATGAGATAAGAAAGCAAGAAGATGGACACTATAGAAATAAACACATTTGTTTAAGTAGGTATGGCACATACAGAATGCTCGCGAGCATTCCAAAAGATTTTAATGTTCATTTCCTGACCATATTTAGAGTCTTTAATGTTATATAAAATTTCCTGGATTCGGCTTGGTTTCAGAGATAATCAACCTTTTTTTCGAAATAAGTTTTTTGACGTAACTCATCATAAAACTTCTTTTTGATTACAATGCTACCACAATGTGATTTAATATTACCACACCTTTTGCCTGGCAATCAAAAAAATGGGAATAAACTTGACGAAATAACCATTCCCTAAAAAAAAATATTAAAATAAATAATTTTAAGAAATTGTTGTTATGATAAAAAGGACCTACTGGAAATGTTAAAAAGTATGCAAAAAGTCTAAAAAAAAAGAAAAAAAAAATTTTTTTTGGTGGTATTTGACATTAGGTCTCATAATAATTTTTGTTTGTTTTGATGTCTAGAATGATAAAATCGTTTGACGATGACTATGAGAATATTTTAGGTTTAGAAGATAATTAGGAATTTTATTTTTACAAATAAGCATACAGGGCGCGCCCGGGTGCGAGCATTCCAAAAGATTTTAAGTATGCGTTCCAGATATCAAAATAAACAAAAATGATTATGAAACCTTATGTCAAATACCACCAAAAAAAATTTTTTTTCTCTTTTATTTTAGACTTTTTGAATACTTTTTGACATTTCCAGTACTTTTTATCATCACAACAATTTGTAAAAAATATTTATTTTAATATTTTTTTAGGGACTGGTTATTTCGTCAAGTTTATTCCCATTTTTTGATTGCCAGGCAATAGGTGTGGTAATATTAAATCACATTGTGGTAGCATTGTAATAAAAAAAAAGTTTTATGACGAGTAACGTCGAAAAACTTATTTCGAAAAAAAGGTTGATTATCTCTGAAACCAAGCCGAATACAGGAAATTTTATGTAACATTAAAGACTCTAAATATGGTCAGGAATTAAGCATTAAAATCTTTTGGAATGCTCGCGAGCATTCTGTATGTGCCATACCTACTTAAACAAATGTGTTTATTTCTTTAGTGTCCGTCTTCTTGCTTTCTTATTTCATGACACATTGATCCCAGAGGAAACATGCATATATCTTTTTTGTAGAGAATTTTATGTAGATTACTTATGTACTAGAACGTTTTTTGCTATAAGCCACGGTTTACGAGTTATATACGAAAAATTAAAAATAAGGACCATTACACCCCTCTCCCCCCGTTAGCTCCACCCCTAACCACCAGTACTTATAGTATGTGGTTTAAA
Organism: Thaumatotibia leucotreta; assembly: GCA_025490895.1. Lineage (NCBI taxonomy): Eukaryota > Metazoa > Arthropoda > Insecta > Lepidoptera > Tortricidae > Thaumatotibia > Thaumatotibia leucotreta. The sequence goes on along the minus strand of JALPQI010017746.1, from coordinate 25,537 downwards.
ACACCATTCCCTACAACTATGCCAAAATTCGCTTATACACGAGTTTTTTCCTGTGAGTTTCCTTCGTTTGGTGTACTATTTATAAGGCCATATTACTGATAGAATAAAAACGTTACATATTTATTTAAAAAAAAGTTCGATACACGAACAAGACAAGGCAAAAAATTATAACTACTGTAGAATTAAAATTATTAAAGAGTTCTATTGTCAGAAGATAATTGGTTACATTTACTGTATCATGTCTAAGATTCCCCTCGTATAAGTGGTTGAGGCAAAACTCAAGTGTAGGTAGGTACTCAAATATAATTGACCTACGACCATAATACTAATTTACCTTTCAGATGCTACACTTTCTTTCTTGTATCCTCCTCTGCTCGCTAGCCAGCGGGCAGACCCTTCCCTCGCCGCTGCCCCTCGGCGTGACCCCCGTGCCCTACGCCCCCGGGCTCTCGGCTATACCACCAGTGGCGCCCACTATCTTCCCGTTCGGCCCCACTCCTAGGCCCCTGGCGGGAGTCCCGTATAACAACCCGTATTACAACGCTGCCGCGGCGCCCGCTGTGCCGATCCTCACGTATACTAACGACCATGGCGCTGATGGCAGTTATTCTTACAGGTAAAATTTCCAAATAAAACCTATAAGTAAGTTAAAATTATCATTATCCTTTTCTCAAATCATCAGCCAAAAAAGGACAGAGCTAACATTTATTTGACGGGTCCTTACTATTAACTGAGGATTGAAAAATTAGTGCTAAATCATATCTGACTAATATGCGAGTGCGTCACTGGCGCATAACTAAAATGGTAAACGGTTAAATCGGGAGCATCATAAGGCATGGCTCGTTGAGTTTTTCTTCTTACCGTTAACTGGACAAATAAGAAAAGCTCGCGTCCTAGCTGTATCGCCGCTGCTGTAAAAATATAAAATTTTATCTTTCAACATTTCATCAAGACATCCGGATAATAGATTTGTTATAAAATATTAAATGAAATTGAAATAATTTATTGCTGACCGTGGTCCATAACGAATTGTTTTGACACGTTGGATTTAAATATGAAGTTTTGATATTGCCGCCTACCTGTTCAACGTTTAGCTGAATATATATATACAGGCCATAGGGATATAGGTATGCATAAATGTTCAGCTTAATGCTATTTAACCTTTCTTGGTCTGTTTAGTTTTTCCACTGCTGATGGAAAGCAAGTTCAAGAAACCGGGTACCTGAAAGACGCCTACATCGACAACGCAGGGGAACCCCAGGGAACACAGGTTGGTCCATAAAATTAAAAGTACAGTCCAACAATATGTCTTACATAGAAATGGCCGCAAAAATATTTGACAACACCTTACTAGTAGTAACACGCGACGTAAAAGTAAAAATTAAAAATCTTTTGCTATTCTTTTGATAGAAAAGAAAGGAGCGATGTCTGGAGAACTGGGTGGTTAGACAAGTTGCCAATCGCTAACGCTTAATCGTCAATCGTAAGCGAAAGGCAGCTAACTGTCTTTGTCGCGCTAATATGAAAGAGTGACAGAGAGGGAAAACTGCGATACGCTAATGAGCGCTAGCGATTGGCAACTTGGCTAAGCATCCTGGTCATAATAAATTTTAATGTATCGATTAAAAATTCCGCCGCCTTCAGATTATTTCCCATTAAAAACGAAGTGAAACCTTTTAACTCCATAATTTTTCAACTTTATTGAAAAATGGCTTCTGTCAGCGGCAATTTACGACCAGGGGCTGAATTCAACGTGTTTTAAAGAAATCTCGTGCCATGACGCTCGTTTATTTAAAAAAGCAGCTTTAATTAAACTGTTGACTATTGCGTTCGAAAATCCCCTTTGTACGTTGCGAAAGGATAGCTAGCAGATAGATGGTTTTTCTTGATGCCATAAATTAATACATTTTTTTAGTACAGATGGTGTACTTTTTAGGCTCTAGTGCGAGAAGTGGGTCATTTTACGTCAAGTCCAAAACTTCGGAGGGCCATCTGTACTAAAAAACGGCGTACGAGACACGTGCAAAAACGAAATTCGTAACTCGTGTCGATTTGAAACACTCCCTATCGGTCGTGTTTTAAAACATCGCCACTCGTTTCGAATTTCATGTTTTTCGCACTTGTGTCGTAATGTACTATTTTAATCCTCTTTTCTGTGCCTTTTTACTTTCTTGCGATCGGCAAAATTAGGAGAACTCGCGTCCTGTTTGTAATACGGCCACTTCTCAAAAAGATCTAAAATGCTTTTAAAATACGTTATAATTTAAGATACGGCCGAATTGCAGGCAAAGACCGTGGTACTTACCTTACCCTTGTTTGTTACGTAGATTTTGCGATTTTTCACTACTTGAAGTCAAAACTGTAAAACATGTTGTATTTTTTTTAAATAGATTACTTAATACCTATTTCTGAATGAAAAGTTAGAGTGACTCTTGTAGGTACAAGTATTATGTGATTTTCTGTCCAAAGGGACATTGTTGCCGATGGCACTTGTCATGCGATCTCGCATTAATCTTTGAGAAACATAAACGCCGTAGACGATAAGGTCTCTTTTGATAGAAAAGGCACATATCACAGATTACTAATGAAAAAATTAAAAAGAAATAATAAAATCTAAAAAAACAAGCAATTTTCGTATTTCGGATAGCAAACCCTTTCATTTGATACCTACTTATAATATTTATTTATTTATTCTTACATACATAGTAGTTACAACTGTTACAATTGGAGCTAATAAAAGCGTGTTAAAAATAGAAACTATTATCACAAAATGATTTTAATATTAATGTTTTGTAAGCCGTAACTTAATTGGCATATCTATTATCACAAGACCGTCGATGTCATCAGCTCCCAAAATACAATGCCGACTAGCAGCCGAAGCTAAAGGGTTTTTATAATAAACTCGTCAATGAACAGGTGGTGCAAGGCAGCTACGCGTACGTCGCGCCCGACGGAACCCCGATCCAAGTGAGCTACATCGCTGACGAAAATGGTAATGCGCGATCGTTTTACATTTATCCTTCCATAAATATGCGTGAAATTATCGAGCTTGTATAGATACAGTCTGGCAAAAAAGAGTACAAATTAAAAAGTAGCAACATCGTAGTGTCGTCCCTTTCAAATCAATATGCGTGAGAAAACGGGACGACACAACAATGTTGCTACTTTTTAATTTCTACTCTTTTTTTGCCAGACTGTAGTTTCACGAGAGTTGAAGTCACGCACACATCAACATGTTATGTAAACATACGGGGAATTTGAAATTATTGTTCTCTTTTCGTACTGACAGAAAACCCAATCGCAACTGTAAGATTGACCGAAAAGTTTGTACAAGGGATTTGCTTCAATATTTTGACGCAAGTCATCCAAAGTCAAAGTCAAACTATTCTTTATTCAAGTAAGCTTATTAATAAGCAGGTTGGTAATCCATTCATTATTTACATTTTTTGCAATTAGTACTTCATTTGAATGTGTTTGTAATCATTCACCTCAACTCTGGTGAAATTACCTATAATGTAGTGTGCGAGAAGTTGTTTTAGATTTTAATAGTCATTTATGATACAAGTGTGGAAAGTAGGCTTTTTTCAGGACGAGTGTCGGTGACTATGAAACAGCTTCGCTCGTGTTTTAAAGCCGACACGTGTTAGAATAAAGTCTACATTTCAACATCTGTATCATGCAACATTTTACAATGGATTATGCGAGGAAAACCAGACTATCTCGGCAGAACCAGCCAGGCCGTGCGGAAAAGTACTATGAAAATTCTTTTCCGCACGCGTGTGGAAAAAAAACACTTTCTGTGCATAAGTTTACCATTAAAAAGAGCACTTTCTGAGCATATGCATTGTAAAATAAATTACTTTTTAATCCTTTTCCGCCCAGACTATATAATTTGCCCATGAATTTGGGATTCTTACTGTAGGAAATAGAATAGAATTTCTTTTCTTTGAGGAGTCCTTTTTATATGTTTCTCTCTTTAATACAATAATGTAATAGCTAGCTTTGATACAGGAGTCGTATTAAACCTTAGTAATTTTGGCTGTAAAGTGTTAAAATTGTATTAAAAAAATCGAATATACGAATACCTCATGCCGTATTATTCGAATACTAAAATGGTTCCAATATCCCAAGTTTTCTAATATTCGAATTGGAAGCCCTATTTATTTATTTATTTAACCTTTATTGCATAAATAAATAGTCCAAAAGGCGAACTTAATGCCATAAGGCATTCTCTACCAGTCAATTTTGGGACCAAACAGAGATCGAAAATAGGTGCATGTGGTGATTTATGACGTCGTTGCAACTTGTAGTACTTAGCGTTTAAATATTTAATCTACAGTTACACAATTATCAGAAAACAAGAATGTCAAGTTATTGAAGTTAATTCTTATATTCTCCAGGATTCAGACCTTCAGGAGTCCACATCCCCGCCGATGGTAAAGGAGCGATACCCGCCCCCGTGCTAGACAAGGACGGCAAGCCAATCTTCGACCGCGCTTTCAATAACCCGTACAACTCCCTCAACCGGTTCGACGGCCGCTACAACGGGTACAATGGGTACAACGGGTACAACCGGTTCAACAAGCCCTACGACCCGCGGTACCCCTACGATGCCCGATACACCCAGGATCCCAGATACCCCCAGGATCCCAGAACCCCCTTTGACCCCCGATATCCTTACAACCCGGCTACATACAACTCTTATAACCCTTATCGTCCTTCATGGTTGAACGGCGCTAACGGCAACGCTAATGAGAACCAGAAAGAGGAACAGAAAAAGAACGCGTAAATCGTATCGGCAATTGTTATGATTGTGCTAGATTAATTAATAATGAAATTAAATTACTGTCAAAATAAAGGTTTCATTTTTATTTATATTAAAAATACTATCGAATTTCCATGAGAATAGCTTGCAAATGCGTCCGGTCTAGAATAGATTGAAGCCGGATACCATACTAACGATTTAGACTACCTGCAACAGTTTTCCCCGATGCTAGGATCGTCTAAATAACTAAACTTTATGATACACGAGGGTTGCCTGGTCAAACCCGATAAGTAGAGCGAACCGGTTTATGAAATACGAACTATATGACACTTACGTGAGGTTGACATTTCAATGAAAAATTATCTCGGCTTATCGGGTTTCACCACGCAACCCTTATTAGATGCCATGCCAAAGAAAAATACCGAGTATACCAACGTCAGAGATGGGGATCGAATCCACGTCCTCAGCTTTCGTGGCTGATGCCAAAACCACTCTGCCACTCCGACTCAGCGGACGCTGGTCGCATTTCTCGGATATATGCAACCTGTTCTATTATAAGGCTAGGTGCCTTTGATCATACTCTGTTTTATCTTTCATATATGACATCTAATAAGCCAAGTTTCTTACCGGTTCTTCTCAGGTCAGCAGTGTAGGGTTAGAACCGAAAGTAGTTTGAATACTTAGACCAATCAAAAGAGTTTGTTGCTATTCCAATTTGAATAAATAATCATTTGACTTTGATTTTTGATTTTGACTTTAATAATATGTATAACATAAATTGACATAATATTAGTGTTACTAAATCAAACACAAATAAGAAACACATTTCATTAAGCAATTCGATTTGAACCAAACTTTAAGTTGCTGTCTACTGCAAGCGTGCATGTGCAAGCATGTGCAAGCTTGCACACGTATCAAATCAAATATACAAACGATACTCCTCCTGGAGTATGTGTGGCTGCTCCCGCGTTTCCGCTACTGCAGCTGTGGTCGGGTCGCATCCCACGATGGTGGGACGGTCGTTGCACCGTCATTTGGGGACGGTGTTGAGAGGCTGTTGAAGGATTTATACACACGTATGGATCCTATTTATTCGAATGAACAAATTAAATATGCGTGACAGTATGCGTTTGCGCAAGTAGCCGTAGGGTCCGCATTAATCAACGCAACGTGGCGCCGTTTAAATATCAGAAGCCTTAAGCGCTGACGACGTACGCAACAAGATAAAAGAGCTAATTTGAGTTTAATTTACTTAACAAAAAAACGTGATTGCTGTCCATTAAGAGACTGGATTACGGATGATGCTCATTTTAGGATGGATCTGCATTTCGATACCTATTTATATTTGGGTTACTGTTTTTCAAGGTCTTTCAAAAAATATGAATTTAAGCAAACATGCTATACGTAAAAACATAAGTGAGTAATTCACCTGTTGTGTGTAATTTACCTCCTAATGCGTCTATACGCATAGTTAATAGGAGAGGCCTACGTCCAGCAGTGGACTATCATAGGCTGATGATGTGTGTGTGTGTGTGTGTGATGTAGTAGAGATCTATTCAAATAGACAATACTTATATCGGTTTAAACTTTCACGATTATCACTCATATTTTAAAAGATAAACGGGTCTTAATCTCGTAAACTTACGTTTAATTATGTCCTGACGTTTCAGGCATGACGTTACACCCGTGGTCGCAGGCACAGACTCAACCACGGGTGTAACGTCATGCCCGAAATCAGGATCAGGATATAATTAAACGTAAGTTTACGCGATTAAGACCTGTTTGTCTTTAAAATATAGACAATACTTGTTAAAAATGCGACCACAAACCGAGCACAAACAAAACAAATGCTTATACGGATAAATTACAACCACATACAACAGGAGCTTTTTTAACTTTTTCACCTATAATATTGGTATAGGTACCTAATATGAATATATACCTAATCATGAATATTAGGCTTATAGCATACTTGAAAACGAAACTATTTCGGACATAATCGGTCCAGGCGTTTTAAAAGTAAGAATAAAAAATATTTTCAGAAACACACATTGTACAACATAATATTTGCAGTGACTCTGACACTAGGCTGAGCCTGTCCTGCCGACCCTCTGATTTTTTGATTAACGACGGAACCCTACACAGAGCATGGCCCGACATGCTCGTGGCCGGTTTTATTTTTTGTTTAAGGGGGTGCAGGAGGTAATCCGAACGGTTATGTTGGATTCCCGTTTGAATGGCTAATGTACGATGGATAATGCTACGGTATCCCCACTAACTAGAAGTATTACCAGAGTTCGGGAAATATTATTTGACCGATTGTTATCTTACTTACGACCTTTTGTTTTGCGTCATTAACAATAGAAAAGTGCTGGACTGCTGATTGTCTAGTTAGTGTTTACGCAAAACCAAAGGTCATAAGTAAGATAACAGTCCATCAAAGCATATTTCCCAAACTTTACCTAAAACACGAATTAAAACGTTTTAACTATTTGAGTTGTACCGCAAAAAAAGGATCAATTTTAAACTTATAAAAATTGCCATATTCTATGTTATCAAAAAGACCTAAGTACCTTCCAAAAAATACATATTAAGATGGGTTGTAAGTTGTAATTGTAAACAATGGGAAAATATTTTTCATATGAAGTTATGGACTTCGTGACCCATTCAGGACGATACTGATAAAATAAATCGCTACAACATACACGTAAATAAATTTGACAGTCATCCTCCGAACCTCTTGAACTTTAACTTTGTGTGAACAATTGCGCATTGCCATATGAATGTCAGGCAGTGAATCCATCAGATCATAAAATTTCATGCATGTACTAATTTGTAGCGTTACTGCACAACTGGTTCTGGCGGCAATTAAAGTCAATAAGAAAATAATGTTATTTTATATGAAGCCTTGGTGGTGCAATTTCAATAAATGACAAAAACGCAGTTGGATATTCACGTTGAGGGTTCTGTATAAGTTATAATTATCGCGAAGTTATAAACCAATTACCATTCTGTATCCGATTCCCAAGTGCAGTTCTTCAGATTATAAATATTATAATTGTGTAGGTACTTGAGTGTTATTAAGGCGATGCTGATTTTACTGATGCTAAAACCTTTATATTACTAGTAAGTGATTATGATAGAATGTACTAAATTGGTTAGTGGTTTGAAACTCAATAATACTACAAGTGGAAGCACACCTGCGTTCTAGTATCACCAAATACATCATTTTAATACACGCCTTATAAATTAACATCTTGATCATTGACATTTGAGATTTCAGTTAACTTCATGTATAAGGTTTAAGGGTATTTCCCTTATAGTTTTATACTTAGCAGAATTAAATTAAAACTTGAAATATTATGATCGTTTACCACCGCTGGGTAAGGTGCCATTTTGAGGGTCAAAAAAAAAACTCTCTTTAGAAGCACGTGTTAATAATATGTAGAATACTCGGAGTGCAAATCTGCAGGTTTAACGTGACGTTCAAGAATTATAAGTTTTGACCATCTGTCCCAGTTAGTCCAATGAAGGGGACATCGGAGTGACAAAGACAGATGCCCGAAATTATAGATTTTTGAAGTTCGCGGTACATACACTTAGTTGGAAGTTAATAATTTCTAACCCACAGCAAATAAGTATCGAACTTAGCTAGCGTAACTTTTAGGATTTGCGTACGGAACCCTAACCGCTAAAGCGCGGGCATGTCACTCGACGAACTCGCAATCAAAGCTGGTTTACATCGTGCGATGCTCCAAGCTAAGATGAACTTTGCCCAACTAAAAACGGCCCACCCACAGTTTGTTACCAGGTCGCATAAGCCCTTTCTTCCAAGTAGAATTAACTGGCCTACTACACGAAAATTGAAAATCGTAAAATTCGAGGATTTTTCTCTGTCACTCCAACGAAGCCGTCATTAGAGTAAGAGAGACGAATTCTCGACATTTGCGAATTTTGAAGTTCGCGGTAGCGCCGCTGCGACGATTTCTTACATAACGTCGAGCATGACATGCGTTTACTTGAAAACGTTTATTTTTCATATTTCTTACTTTATGGCGTGTCTGGATAATGAATGTTTCGCTTCTTCGTATTGGAATTCGTGGTTCTCTGTGAACGGGGCTATTCTACAAATAATTTGTATTTTTTAAGTACGTACTAAGGTACATACACTACGTATCTATTTATATTATACAGGGTGTTTTTATTGTTATCCGTTAAATTGGTCAGCTTACTTGGGACATTAATATAAGTTGCTTGATATTTCGCCTTTTGTTAAATTCATTTTGTTTTCATACATAATAAATGAAATCGTAAGTGTGAGGGAACCTTATGAATAACATTTATAAGAAAATCTCAGACGGCACATGTAAAAATAAGGGAATATAGGATGTAGAAATGGAAGGGAATACTCATAGGATGTAAATAACTTTGCAATTACTGCTTGCAAATATTCGTTTTGTGATATTTGAATAATAACAAAAAATGTACATCTAAAATGGCGGTAAAAATTACTTTGATTAACATATTTACGTCAAATATTCCAATAAGACATGTTAATTATTACGTTGCTGTAGGTACCTACCTATATTATAACTGTCCACTTGGTTTATTTAGGGAAACCTTGTTTTACTAGTTTATATCGAAATTTCATGAACGTACGCAAAAGTCCACAAATCGCTTTCTAATAGGTACCATAATGTAATGTAATTGATGCAGAATTCGTATTTAAACTTTGTAGTTGTTGCTGTAAAGTGTATAAATTGTATTTTTAGGGTAATAAAGAAATCGAATATTCGAATATGTCATGCCGTATTATTCCAGTATTTGAATAATATAGCCAAAGAGAGATTGAATTGGAAGCCCTAGTTGTAAAACACTTGTTCAGTCATTAAACCTATTTTTTTACTAATTCAATAACAGTATCGAAAAACACTAGTTTCTTACAAAATTAATTATATCGATCGAAATAAGCTTCCCTTAATCTTAACAGGAAAAATAAAAAACCTTGTAGAGTAATATCGACGGCCGCAACGTACAGTATCGAAACTACAAAATCATACTAGTGTAGGAGAGCAGTTCAAAGTTAAATTTTAACATACATTAGTAGTTTTTAAAATGATCATGAAACTTTTGCTACTAGGTTTAATCATTATTAAAGAAGCTTTTCCTTACTTAAGGACCTCATCAATATATATCATAGTTTTCTAGATATTTCACATTCGATGATGTACGAGGTTGAATAAAACTATTTTTTTATCGAATGTACCACATTCGATAATCTTCTACGCCTAAATAAATTTAAATGATATTGAATGTGGTAGATTCGATTTTATTCTTAGGCATTTTATAAGAATTTCACGTTTTTCTTATCGGAAGTAGCAGATTCGATGATGTTCTAGGATTAATAATGATAATTACATGTATTAAGTGTGGTAGTTTCGACATGAGTTTACGGTAATCATTTATTTATAACAGTCCTCTGATAAAATGAAACGTAGAATTCTATCTGAAAGGTGAGAATATATTTCAATACCAAACACAATTTGCTTGTAAGCGTTTAATAACATATTTAAATCAACAATTCTTACTCTTAACATTGAGATCAAGTAGTTGTTTGTAATACTGAGATCAATTAGTATCTAAGAATATCCAACTAGGAACAAATAAGGTTATTTTCATCACACCTGTTCCGTAAGTGCGCCAATACGCTGCGGTGATGCGGGCCGTAGGCGCGTCATTACGTCCTAGTAGGCCGTTAAGGATTTTCATACAACAATACGTCGCACTAGCGCGGTCCGGCGCACGCCGCGCGCCGCGCCGAGATTTCTTTTATGAAAATGATGAAATTAAGTCATCTCTGATTTAGACCATTTTAGAGTAGTTTTGTGAAAATATATTGTTTTATTTACTTTTTTGCATCACAGGTGTGATGAAAAACATTGTGTGTAACACGGGCGGTACAAGAATTATGAACTCGTGTGAAGTAAAGCCCGCGCCTTCGGCTTGGGCTTTACTTTCACACTCGTTCGCAAATTCTTACTTACCGCCCTAAATGCACAATGTACTATTTCGAGTTATTCCATTGATGAACAATGTACCCACTATTTTTGCATAAAAAATATAATTATGTACTTTGCTTCTAAACTTTCGTACACTTTGTATCAACGAGTAGATATTAAGTTAAGATAATTATGTATTTCTCTAGTTAAGTGAATTATAGTGTTCTTTTGGGGAAATAAATTCTTAAACCATAAAGGCATAAACTATAGTTTAGAAGTTATTTGTCAATTATCTTTTGTCCTTATAATGTCATCCACTGGGCCGCTAACTTTATTTACTCGAGTTAGAAATAATAAATATGGCATAAATGCAATAGATTAACTTATTTTTTAATAGAAAAAACTGACTTTTCAACCGCGGACTCGGACTTAGGTCTAGGTCCTGGTCCGAGTCTGGGCCCTAGTCTGGGCCCCAGTCTGGTACCGGGTTCGGTACTCAGTTCCATTCCCAGTCGAAGGAAATCGAAATCACCAAACGACCTGTACTATGCATCGCTGAAGGGTTCCGTTCTATCATCATCAGCAGTTCCATTTCATTAAATGCGACAGTTTTGAATGAAAATGCTAGATTTTTTGATGAAAATACAAAAATGTCTATAGATAAACATAATACGCATGATTTTAAGATTTGAGAAAACCCCCGACCCGATATCTCGTTGATCCCATCATCATACAAGATTCATAAAAAAGAAAAATTACATACAAACGAATTGATCTACTTTTTAGATTTGGAAGTCGGTAAAAAATGGCATCTGAGACATTGTATCGAAGATGGTCGACGCGATGATGTTTTTTAATAGATAATTAAGCGATAACTGCCATTCTCTTCATTAGACTTAGATAAAATTTTGTGCGTTTTGAGGCCTAACAGACCTCGAAAATTTTTTAGGTATTTTTTCTTTAACTAGTGGTCAGACCCAAGAGCGACGATAAGTGTATTTTAAACATTTACTGACAAATGAAGACCCCAAAAAAGAAAACGCATAATCCTTGTCTAGGCAAAATTATAAAAGTTTTAAGTAACTGCTGAAATTTGAGGTCTATAAGACCTCACCCGCACTGTAAATGAGCTTAGGGTTGGGCTGATTCGATCTCAACCGCACCGGATTAAAGTTCACAACGATTTGACCCGCAGTGAACGTGTTAACATGCCGTTTTCTTTTGCGACCAGGGTCGGATTTGTATGTTGCTTTGCGTTTACGATTATCCGGAGTAACAGAATTTTCAACTTCAGGAATTGAAATCAGTGAATTTATACTTGAAATATTTTCCAGCTCTTCAATGATATTTGACGGAGAATCAATGTTAAAGTCTTGGTCGGGTAAAGACGCCGGCACCAACACGCCTTCTTTACTTGCAGTATTCACAGGATTCTCTGTAAGCGGCGTTTCTATGTAAAAATCGTGTCCCGATTATGGAGATGGCATGGGTGTACATTCTTTACTGCCCAGTATAACGTTATAAGAATCATTTCCCATATAGTTACTAATCTTTTCATCATCTGAATTTTGTTCTGCAGCAGGAAAAGCACCATCGTATATATATTATCTTGTAAAAAATTCCATTCTTGCTCAGTACACTCGTTATAAGGAACAAGGGATTCTGAAATATAAGATAACATATTTTTGAATTGCCCATGTGGTATTGCGTTGTAAGAGAATATCCCTATTAAAGTTATTGACAACATCGAATCTATCTGTCTACTTTAAAAACAAGCATAGAATAATATCGTAACCGCCAGATTCGATAAGTCTTGTAAATAGTAAAACAACCGAAACTACCACATTCGATAGTTCTCAAACTGCACATGTTGTCAAATCCAGACGTACAATATTGAAACTACCACTTTCAATAGTTCTCAAACAGCACTCGCACTCAAATCCAGACGTACAATATCGAAACTACCACTTTCCATAGTTTTGCCTGGCGGGCCTTCAATTTGAACACGTGGAGTAAGAAATTTCACAACTATGCTTAATTTCCACAAAATAATTCATAGCCATATACTTTTCCAGTAATACAGAATACAAATATTTAATAATTTAGTGTTAATAGTAGACATTAAGTGAATAATTAATATTTACCAAGACGATTGTCGTTGTTGTCATGCGACGTAATTTCACTGGATTGGTCATTTTTTTAAATCATATTTACTAGACGTCTGCCGCGGGTATTCATTGTTAATACAGTCATCGGAATGAAATAAACAAAAGCATGAAGCAAACTAAAAAATCGAAAATATAACCTAACCAAGACGGCACAGCCTCCATCGCTCACATTGCGGCGAACACTGACGATACGGGCAGTTGCGGTGCGCGTGGGCTCGCGGCTCGCCGCGAACACTATCGAGTGTAACACATTCGATCATGTTAGTTGCTTGAAATATGAAGTGTCGATATTATTCGATTATTATTTTTTTATTGAACGGGATTTTTCGGAAAAGACTTAATTGATCTAATAGTACATTCAATTCTCTTTTTAATACCACGATAAAATAAAAAACTCAATTTTGCAGATTCAATACTGTACGTTGCCGCCGTCGATATTACTTCCCTATATCACATGACTCCGTATAAGGGTGCCTTTCCATCAGAGCTATACTACGTTTATGCGTTTCATTTCAACCAATCACGTTGTCAGAGCGTAGCAGATCTTTGACTCATGAGCGACGCTGCGTAGCTGTGATTGGTGGATATTAAAATTTAACATGTCCACAATTCCACATAGCATAATCATTGTCAGCCTCCGTAGAATTGTCGGTAATGACCCTGTCTACGAAGTTTCAGGTTCGAATCCCAGCCAGGGCTTTATTTGTGCATTTATTTACTTATCTATATATATAAACGGCAATGTCCTGACTGACTGACTGACTGACTGACTGACTTAAATCAACGCACAGCCCAAACCGCTGGTCCTAGAGAGTTCAAACTTGGCATGTACATTTTTTATAATGTTTAGAGGCGCACTAAGAACGGATTTTTGAAAATTCATCCCGTAAAGGGGTTAAATGGGGGGTTAAAGTTTGTATGGGGAAATAAGATTAGTTGGGCTATTTTATTCGAAACTTCACAGGAATGTTTTTAATAATAAATAAGTAAACACATGTTTCAGGTTTTTTGAAAATTCATCCCTTAAAGGGGTTAAATGGAGGGTTAAAGTTTGTATGGGGAAATAAGATTAGTGGGGCTATTTTATTCGAAACTTCACATGAATGTTTTTGACAATAAATAAGTAGACACGTATTTCAGGTTTTTTGAAAATTCATTCCCTATGGGGGTTAAATGGAGGGTTAAAGTTTGTATGGGGAAATATGATTAGTTGGGCTATTTTATTCGAAACTTCACAGGAATGTTTTTAATAATAAATAAGTAAACACATGTTTCAGGTTTTTTGAAAATTCATCCCTTAAAAGGTGTTAAATGGAGGGTTAAAGTTTGTATGGGGAAATAAGATTGGTTGGGCTATTTTATTCGAAACTTCACATGAATGTTTTTAACAATAAATAAGTAAACACGTATTTCAGGTTTTTTGAAAATTCATTCCCTATGGGGATTAAATGGAGGGTTAAAGTTTGTATGGGGAAATAAGATTAGTTGGGCTATTTTATTCGAAACTTCACATGAATGTTTTTAACAATAAATAAGTAAACACGTGTTTCAGGTTTTTTGAAAATTCATTCCCTATGGGGGTTAAATGGAAGGTTAAAGTTTGTAAGAAGGAACCAGATTCGTTGGGCTATTTCATTCAAAACTTCATGGAAGTGTTCTTGCCAATGAAGATGTAGGTATTTATCTACATACCATGTTATATACGAGTAACATACTAATTAGGTACGATGAATACGTAGATACTTTTAATATTAAATTTTGGTAAGTAATGCAGTTTGCTACATAAAAGGTCATTGTGAGGTTTTATTTTTTAAGTCTAGACAAAACCATATTTATTTGTTTGTTCGTTAAAAATATCTACAATTTTGCATGGCGACATATGATTCAAAGCGAACGAATTTCAAATGTTTGTTTGACAGCTCGCGGACTGTACAATGTATAAGCAGCGCGGGTACACGGGCCGCCTCACTGTAAATTCAGCTTTCTAATTCGTGTAATTTATTTGCAATTAAGTATTTAATTATGTCATACTAATATGCTGTTCAATGAAACAGACTTCAAACAGAATGTAATAAGGTAAGATTCTACTTAGGTTTAGGAAAGGTTAGAACTGCGACCCCACACAGAAACGAACGGCTATCAAAGTAGGTTTTGGGTTAGATTAGAAATGCGACTCCACACAGAAACGAACGACTATCAAAGGAGGTTCAGGTTAGGTTTGAATAGTAACCCCATACAGCAACGAACGGCATTGACAGTAGGTTTATGTTAGGTTTGAACTCCAACCCCACACAGAAAATAACGGCTATTAAAGTAGGTTTAGGTTAGGTTAGAACTGCGACCCCACACATAAGCAAACGGCTATCAAAGCAGGGTTAGTTTAGGTTAGAACTGCGCCCCCATACAAAAGAAAACGGCTATCAAAGTAGGTTAGGTTAGAACTGCGACCCCACACAAAAGCAAACAGCTATCAAAGTAGGTTTAGTTTAGGTTAGAACTGCGACCCCACACATAAGCGAACAGCTATCAAAGTAGGTTTAGGTTAGGTTAGAACTGCGACCCCACACATAAGCAAACGGCTGTCAAAGTAGGTTAAGTTAGAACTGCGACCCCACACATAAGCAAACGGCTATCAAAGTAGGTTAGGTTAGAACTGCGACCCCACACATAAGCAAACGGCTATCAAAGTAGGTTTAGTTTAGGTTAGTACTGCGACCCCACACATAAGCAAACGACTATCAAAGTAGGTTTAGGTTAGATTAGAACTGCGACCCCACACATAAGCAAACGGCTATCAAAGCAGGTTTAGTTTAGGTTAGAACTGCGACCCCACACAAAAGAAAACGGCTATCAAAGTGGGCTAGGTTAGAACTGCGACCCCACACATAAGCAAACGGCTATCAAAGTAGGTTTAGTTTAGGTTAGTACTGCGACCCCACACAAAAGAAAACGGCTATCAAAGTAGGTTAGGTTAGAACTGCGACCCCGCACATAAGCAAACGGCTATCAAAGTAGGTTTAGTTAAGGTTATAACTGCGACCCCACACAAAAGCAAACGGCTATCAAAGTAGGTTCAGGTTTGGTTAGAATTGCGACCAGTGCGACCCCACATAGAAACGAACGGCTATTAAAATATGTTTAAGTTAGGTTACAACTGTGACCCCACATATAAGCAAACAGCTATTAAAGTAGGCTCAGGGTTAGTTTAGAACTGCGGAATAAATATTACTAAATTTAAACCAAACTAAAATAAGAACCCGTAAAGGAAAACCTCAAGCACCATTCAAAATTTCCTGATTTAAATTTACTGAAAACTATTCTTGGACAGAATGACTTGTCGATGAAATGAAAATACTTGAACCGTTGTCTTTGAAACAACATTCGATTAAATGATTGTCGACAAGTCAAGGCAAAACCCAAAAAAAAAACACAAATATTAAGCTTATTTCGGCCACTTTTGAATCGCCTGAGAAAAAAAAAACAAAATAGGATTCATTATTAGCAGGAAACCGTGTAACATGCATAATATATAACTACATACAATCGAAATGGCAACCTCCTTCTTTTTCGAAGTCGGTTGAACACATTTTTTTTCATAGAAGTCCAAAATCTACGCGTGCGAAGCCGCGGGCAAAAGCTAGTCTATATATATAAACGGCAATGTCCTGACTGACTGACTGACTGACTGACTTAAATCAACGCACAGCCCAAACCGCTGGTCCTAGAGAGTTCAAACTTGGCATGTAGATCCTTTATAATGTCTAGAGGCGCACTAAGAACGGATTTTTGAAAATTCATCTTTTAAAGGGGTTAAATGGGGGGTTAAAGTTTGTATGGGGAAACAAGATTAGTTGGGCTATTTTATTCGAAACTTCACAGGAATGTTTTCATTAATAAATAAATAAACACATGTTTCAGGTTTTTTGAAAATTCGTTCCCTATGGGGGTTAAATGGAGGGTTAAAGTTTGTATGGGGAAATAAGATTAGTTGGGCTATTTTATTCGAAACTTCACATGAATGTTTTTAACAATAAATAAGTTAACACGTGTTTCAGGTTTTTTGAAAATTCATTCCCTATGGGGGTTAAATGGAGGGTTAAAGTTTGTATGGGGAAATAAGATTAGTTGGGCTATTTTATTCGAAACTTCAAATGAATGTTTTTAACAATAAATAAGTAAACACGTGTTTCAGGTTTTTTGAAAATTCATTCCCTATGGGGGTTAAATGGAAGGTTAATAAAGTTTGTAAGGAGGAACCAGATTCGTTGGGCTATTTAATTAAAAATTCATAGAAGCGTTCTTCCCAAAGAAGATGTAGGTACTTCTCTACATAATACCATGTTATATACGAGTATTTCACCTCGAGTACTTGTATTTAAAAAAAAATTACTCCTAAGGGGGTAAAAATTTGGTTGAAAGTGGGTATGAAAAAAGTTTAGTTTTAGATTAAAAAATTTCATATTGCGTAAACTAATTTAGAATAAAAATCTAAGAAAAGTAATTTCAGGATTTTTCAAAATTCACCTCCTAAAGGGTTGAAATGGGGCTCCAAAGTTTGTATGGCGAAACAAGATTACTGTTTTATCCGAAACTTCGCAGGAGTAT
Organism: Thaumatotibia leucotreta; assembly: GCA_025490895.1. Taxonomy (NCBI): domain Eukaryota; kingdom Metazoa; phylum Arthropoda; class Insecta; order Lepidoptera; family Tortricidae; genus Thaumatotibia; species Thaumatotibia leucotreta. Next base: position 8,000 of record JALPQI010017746.1, on the reverse strand, counting down.
TTTGTAAATTAAATGAGAACATAAATAATTAACCTTTGTTTAAAATTTTCGAAAAACAAACAAAAGAAGGTTAATTATTTATGTTTACTTCTGGTTCTAGAGATTCCAAATTTAGCACGTAGGTTCCTTTAAGGGTGTAGGGGTGGTTTAAAAAAAAAAAGTCAAAATACACATACACTAAGGGGTGCTGCAATGATGGGGGACCAGAGTTTGTATGGGAAAGCTTGATTATTTCAACTATTTTATCCGAAACTTTACAGGAGTATTCCGAAACATAAAAGAATAAAGACGTGTTTTAGGTTTTTTGCGAATTCAACCTCTGAAAGTGGTGAAATGGTTAAACAGTAAAAAACATCATGGATATCGTTTCTATAGTTTATCGAGTCACTGTGGTGGGGTCCTGATTGACTGACTCATCACCGGTTTAAATGTTTTGGCTTGACTATTCTAGCATAAGAGAAAAGGACGAAGCCTGTTGCGGATTACATTATTGTTTTGTAGGAGGGTGAATATCTGATCGTTTCAACCGCCTAATTTTGGTGGCATAATTTTTGCCGAAATTTCTAAATGTCTCAATGTTATACTTCGCCATTTGTTTAAGATACCGTGCCTCCTCGGTTGAAACTCTTAGATATTCACCCAGGAAATGACGATGCCTGCGTTGCTAATTTTAATTCGTGTAGTTTATTTGCAATTAAGTATTTAATTATGTCATACTAATATGCTGTTCAATGACTTCAGACCGAATGTAGAGGTGCATTCAGACCAAAAGCGCATTCGCTGTTCTATCCCCCGCTCTACGAAATCAACCAATCACGTTTTGTGTAACGATCGAATTTCGTAGAGTGGGGGGGGGGGGGGGTTAGAATAGCGAATGTTCGTTTGGTCTGAATGCACCTTTATAAGATAAGATTCTACTTAGGAAAGGTAAGAACTGCGACCCCACACAGAAACGAATGGCTATCAAAGTAGGGTTAGGTTCGAACTGCTGCCCCACATAGAAACGAACGACTATTAAAGGAGGTTCAGGTTAGGTTTTTAACTGTAACCCCATATAGCAACGAACGGCTTTGAAAGTAGGTTTTTGTTAGGTTGGAACTCCAACTTCACACAGACTAACGGCTATTAAAGTAGGCTAGGTTAGAACTGCGACCCCACACATAAGCAAACGGCTATCAAAGTAGTTTTAGGTTAGGTTAAAACTGCGACCATTGCGATCCCACGCAGAAATGAACGGTTATTAAAATAGGTTTGAGTTAGGTTACAACTGTGACTCCACACATAAGCGAACAGCTATCCAAGTAGGTTCAGGGTTAGTTTAGAACTGCGGAATAAAAAGTACTAAATTTAAACAAAACTAAAATAAGAACCCGTAAAGGAAAACCTCCATTATAACCTAAATACAAAATAACTCAAGTACCATTCAAAATTCACTGATTTAAATTTACCGGAAACTATTCTTTGATAGAATGACTTGTCGATGAAATGAAAATACTTGAACCGTTGTCTTTGAAACAACATTCGATTAAATGTTTGTCGGCATTTAAGGCGAAACTAAAAAAAATACCTCAAAATTGAAACTTATTTTGGCCACTTTTGAATCTCCTGAGAAAAAAAAAACAAAATAGGATTCATTGTTCGCAGGATTCCGTGTAAAATGCATATAACTACATGCGGTCGAAATGGCAACCTCCTTCTTTTTTGAAGTCGGTTGAAAACATTTTTTTTCATAGAAGTTCAAAAACTACGCGTGCGAAGCCGCGGGCAAAAGCTAGTAACAAATAATTGTTCCTTGGTCATAGCCGTATTATGTATTTAGATATCTATTTTGTATAAAACTATATAGATAGCTATCTGTTTTATATATTATATCGTCACTTGGTACCCACATCACACCTTTAATTAAGCTTACCGTAGAACTAGGTATATTTGTGTAAGATGTCCCAAGATATCTATTTATTTATTTATTAGATAAATGTATTTTGATTAGTTTCGAAGCGCTGCGCTCGACGTCGAAGTGAAGGCTGTCTCCGTGGTCAAGCGGATCGGCGATCGCAGTAATGTGTCCACTATGATGACGCTGCTGCCCATCATCAATCTTTTATCAAAATAATGGTCAGTGACACTTCAATCCCTTAGTCGACTCTTACGACACCCGCAGGAGGAGTTGAGGTGGTGACAAATTTATTCTTACTGCCGTCACCACACGGCTCCAAAATAAAGTATCAAGATTTTATTACAATCATACATATGTTGGACAGGTGAAATTATAATAAATGTATGATTATCTTCATATTTTTTAATTTTGAATCGTATTCATTTCTTACGATGACACTGCTGCTCGATTGAACACAAAGTACTACAGGGTGCTTAGACCAGTTGCCAATCGCTAACGCTTAATCGTTAATCGTAAACGAAAGGCAGCTAACTGTCTTTGTCGCACTAATATGAAAGAGTGACAGAGAAGGAAAACTACGATACGCTACTAAGCGTTAGCGATTGGCAACTTGGCTAAGCATCAAGTTCTTAGCAATTGTAATTATTTTCAGGTAGGTATCTTAGGTTCAGTTATATATACGCGAACAGTATTTTACTTTAAAAATATAAAATAATGATAGGTGGCGACATCAGAGTGGACACACTACCAGCCGGGGTTCATGACGCGTAAATACAGTCTCCTTTGCTTCATCAAAAAAAAGTGGACGCTCTATTGCGAGTGTCAACCCACTTGCCCAGCGTAGCAATTTATGTGCCTTTACCTCCTAATGCGTAAATATTTTCAGTATAAGGTATAAATATGTATATAGTGGCCTATGTCCAGCTGTGGACTGAGATGATGATGGATGAAAAGTGGGGATTATTTTTTGACGACTTCTTGTCACCTTTCTTGGACCACGTGACTAGCAATGCAAGGGTAAAGGTTATCTCACTTATCAGTATTATACACACACATGTTATAGCAGTTTTACAACACATATTGATTTATTTATTTAACCTTTATTGCACTAAAGAAAATAACTTGACGTACAAAAGGCTGACTTAATGCCAAAAGGCATTCTCTACCAGTCAACCTTTAGGCAAAGCAGAGATATTGTGGGCGGTGCAACTAAAATAATACAATACTTACTGAAAAGAAGCACTTATGCACGAACTAACATATATATTCCATATATAAATAGATACATTACATATATACACTCCATATAATACTATATACATACATACATAAAATATATACATATAGAAGAGGACGAAACAAACAATTAGAAACTCTAAACTATTTTAATTCTGCTAGCAAAGAAAGAGCGTACAGATTTTTTAAAAGAGAACTTATGTGAGGCATTTTTTACTTCAAGAGGGAGTTCGTTCCAGAGACGCGCTGCCTGTACGGCGAAAGAGTTTACTTTAATCATATGACCATGATTAAAGTGTCATAAACTGGAGAGAACTATTGAACATATTGCCACCTCGGACGTAGGTGATCTTGGTCGTTTTTCTTTGGTATATGACATCTAATATTTATAATTTATGGAGAGAACTAATTTAATAATAGTAGCCGTACCAGGAGCTGCTGCGGCATTATCTTCGTGTGTTTACTTTTTATCCGGTTAAGATCCGCAAATACGTGAGTAGGTGCGTACGAGCATGCCTCGAAACTCAAAATTCGTAAATTTCGAGGATTTTTCTCTGTTACTCAAACGAAGGCGTCATTACAGTGATAGAGACAAATCAAAAAATTTTATTATCTAAAGAGTAAATTAGATAATAAATGAGGTAATTACTTTATTTATTTATATTTATTTATTTATTTAATTCTTAAGTAATGTTCAATAAAAAGCTTGGAAAACAACTACTGCCATATGCTGACGGTTCATTGTTTCGAATTGATACCAATGTATGATAGTGCCTTGTTTTATGAAATAGAGATATATCAAACACGCTTTAGGGCATTTTGATGTGTCTGATAATACTGGCAATATTTGGTTTATTTTAATTTTGATCAAAAAATTATACACAAAAATCATTGTATTATTTTTCATACAATGACTTTTGACTTTTCACTAAATTCTCCAATTTCGTAGATAACGACCTAATATATTAGATCAGTAGGGTCTACATCTTTAGGCAGATCCTGACAAAAAAAAAGTTCTGAGCATACGGTTCGAGTAACAGGATTTCTCATTTCGATAATTACAAACACCTAGAAAATGTCAAGAGAAGTTCTTTGGCAAGGGCCGGTCCTTGAGTGCACCATAAAATATGCTAAATTACATGTGGCATCCGCCAAGATGAGTAGTTGCGACAAATTTTTTCGTATAAATACTGGGGGTGCATTGTGACTGCATCATTCTGAGCTTTGTCTTCCGACTTGCAACGTGCAACAGATACTGTGCAACATGATGCGATTTGTAAGTAAACTAAGATTTTATTTCTTTATTAAACTTTAATCATTAAAAGGGCGGATTTTTTACAAGTTTTCCTTAGGACAGCGCATTGGGATCATTTTCCTAATATCAGGTAGTTTGTCATAATAATTTTAATTAACTTGAAATGCAACTTTTGTATTTATTTTTTCATTAACTGACTTCAAAAAAGGACCCCTCCTTAATTCAACAGAATTTTTTTGTATAATGTTACTCGATATCTCTGAGAATCGTGAACCGATTCGGTGTTTTTTTCTTCGAAATGATATAACCTAAAGATGGTGCCGTTGGTACCTACCAATTCGGGGTCTGACGATGGGATTCCGGCTGGCGCACCAATCATGTGCCAAGTCATACTACTGATTCGTAGTTGTTTAATACTTTCCAGATGATGTTTGAAAAAAACAATAGGTAAATTCGGTCAATAATTTGGTCCATTCGGGTTAATTTGCTAATGGACATTATGAACCCTTGTCTTTCTGACAAGTGAACATTATATGCCTCTAAGGCGGACTTGCACCAATCGAGATTTTAGCGAGTTAATTTAGATTAAGCTGTCAAATACCATACGAAATGATGCGTTAATCCGGATTAAATCGCTAATCACGATCGGTGCAAGTGGGCCTAAGGGTTTTTACACCACACTTATATTCCCATTGGCTGTGCGAAATATAGACCTCGCGAATATTTTTTTACTAAAAATCCTTAATTCAATAATTTAAATATTGCATTAATCTGTTTCGAAAAAAAAAATCATAAAATTTCTCTCAAGCTCAGATAAGGTCGCAACCATATAGTTAAATGACTACAGATAGCTAACTTGTATAAAACTTGCTTTAGCTAAAACGGAGACTTCTTTGTCTCGGTCAATAAGTACCAGTCTACCAGCTACTATTTTAATGGTGCTCTCACTGGATGTTACATTCTGTTATAATCAGGTTATAATCGAATAGGAGCAGAAACACTACTGCGGCGGCCTACCGCGATAATCGAAATTCGTGAATTTCGAGTATTTATCTTTCTCACTCTGATGACGCCTTCGTTTGAGTGACAGAGAAAATCCTCGAAATTTACGAATTTCGATTTTCGCGGTAGTAGGCCTGCTTACCCTTACTCGTAGATTACCTAAATTAAATGGCGCCTTAGCCTTACAATTATCAAAAATTGCATTTGCAAAACTATGCTTGCCAGTATAAATTTGTATGCTTAAATATTTTGCTAATCACCAATTGAGCAATTTTTTCGTATATTTTATTGCTTTAGTTACCATTACCATAAACTTTTATTGTTTCACGGCTACTTCTCTTAACATATAGGCAATATTTTTAATACGAAATTCGTGCGTTAATTTGTCTACGGTTTGCTCTAAAAATATGTCAACGATTTTGATTCTTACGCTTCGGACTCAGAGTCTGAAATGTATACATTAAATTAAACGTGACCACATGATGAATGGAAACTTTTTTCACTTGTTTCCACCTTATTCCGTTGTGATAAGGTACAACAGTGTAAACATATTTTTGACGTAGACTTGCGAAAGGCGCGGAGTAAGATTTCTTATTTATGGAAATTCCATAACGTCTGAGAGTAATTTTACGAGACTTCAGCACTGACGGTGAAGATAAAATGTATGGTTTATTATGCCTTTTTTGGATCTTTTGGTTATATTGTTAGTGCTCTAAAGATGAGATGCACTTAAAAGTTTTAATATGTTAAATTGTATAATTCTGCAATCTTGATTTATGTATTTTGTAAATGGGTACGTATTTCAGCTTTAGTGGAGTAGTTATAGACATTCAGTCAGAAACAAAACAACGTCAACCTACCAAGTTTGGGAACGATAGACTCGTCTTAACGAGTACTTCTCGAAAGAAAATACAGCCAGCGAAAAAAACTTCCATCACAGAATTCAAAAACTAATTAGTGTTATTTACGTCATCTTTGGGCTTCTTCAGGTGATCCTCGTCCTGACAGTGGCCGCGGCCAATGCTGACGTCAGCAGTTTTCAGACCTTCCAAGATCCACAGTATACGACGCCCATCCCTATCATCAGGCAGGAACAGGTCATTAACCCCGACGGCTCGTACAAGTGGAGGTGAGATCTGGGTATTTCTCATATAGATTAGTGAGTTGTCACAGCCACGAACAGAAAGTTGGCGTTTTTAATTTTCTATATTTTTATACAAACATGAGTCGTGAACGTATAACTACGTTTTTCTAACTCTACGAGTATAAACAACTAACAATTGAATGCCCCACAAAAATGATTGGAGATGGTACTAGTGATAATGATAATCAGAAAGTAGGACTTTGCAAACACTGTTTCAGTTAGCTTTTGTAGTAATATCTTTGATATTTAAGGACCTATACAATTATAATCTTCTTTAATTTGATTCATGTTGCAACTATTTGTTTAATACAATAAAAATGTCATTTCTAATTTCTCGAGAATTCTACAGAAGTTTTGCACTCATTAAACTTTTCCTCAGTGAATTCGCTAAACGTACCTTAAGACCACCCAACTATGGTCCAACACTGCAACTATGGTCCACAATTTCAACTCCTAATAAGCAATTCAGTCCCAATATTATTTTTGGCTTTGTCAAAGTTTTTATTATTATTAATGACGAGTTTTTGCCTATGAAAGATATTCCATATATTTTGGACCATTGTTGGGAGCGTTTGGACTAGTTAGGTAGGTTTACGGTATGTTATTTTACAACACTTTCTTGAACCAAGAAGGACGCCTATTAAAAAAAGTAAAACATTGTAGAATAGTTAGATTAAAAAGATAATTATAATTATCTACACTACGACCACGCTATGATCAAGCGCCTCTTCAAATGTATTAAATATCAATTCATTCCATAAAATGGAATCAAACTGTCGGCCTCTAATGCTTTTATATGAATGCCTCGCCTCTGTCCTTGTTTTTATTTAATCATATTCACCTTGTGAAGGCAAATATTGAATTAAACAAATAGTTGCGACATGAATAAAATTAAAGAAGATTATAATTTTATAGTTCCTTAATAACACACAAACGTCGAAGATATTACTACAAAAGATAACTGAAACAGTGTTTGCAAAGTCTTACAAATGTCTGATCGTGATTCAATTTTGACAGCTGATGAAGATATCACTAGTACCATCTCCAACATAGTTTACTGATTCTTTGTAAACTTTATATGCATTACAATAGGAGTTTCGAATGAAACTGTCTGGCCGCTTGTACCATATTTGTATGATCACGGTTTCATTAGATAGGTCATTATAAAATTCCTTGCAGGTTTTTTTAACCCAAGAAAAAAAACTATTTTAATTAAATTTCTTTAAATTTCTTTAGCTTTGTTGAAACAAAATGGACCCAAGTACCGGAAAATCTGAAAGAATTCTGTCTTAAGGATACAAATATTTAAATATTAACTAAATAGTGATATGGTCATCCTATTATAGTGTTAGCCTACCCTAATGCAAGTTAGGTTAAAAAGAAGAAAGAAGGGTTCCCTTTCTGAAAATTGATTTCCAATTCAATAAGATAAATATACATTCAGCAGGTTACTATTCTATATCAGT
>JALPQI010017745.1:0-21638 GCA_025490895.1 Thaumatotibia leucotreta | reverse complement strand
TTTCGCAGTTTTTCACGTACTACCCAGCTAGCACAACTTTTTTTGCTTGCAAAATATGGTTTAATACTGTCCTATGGTGTCTAAACAACATACCAAAAATGCAGCGGTACTACTTGATTTGCGAGTTTAGGGTAAAATTATGTACGATTTGACCGTACTAATAGTATTAAGTAGTGTGACTACTGGGGAACAAATAAAACACAAATCAAAATATTTAGTTAGTAAATAATTTGATTTGTGTTTTCACAATACGTTCACTAGAAATACATGGAAACACTGGTCCTGCTATAAGTCAATAGACATAAATAAATGCCCCTAGAAACAATGTTCCTAACCTTCAAATAAACTTAAACGGCCCCGGGCCCTTTATTACTTGGAAATAGTTGTCACTCTCAAATTATATTCAAGTTATTCGGCTGCACCAACTACGGGGAAACCAATATTCGTACTATTTAGTATACATGATTCGATTCTCAGAATGTATCGGAACATCTCGTGCGAATATTTGACCCAAATTACGTGGGTGTTGGAGAAATCTGCTTCATCCCAGATTTCGAAGGAAAACAAGATTAGATTAGACATCCGTATCTCAAGATAATAGCTGGATACGGACCAGTAAATAAGCACTAATCTCCGTACGATATTCCGATCGTTTTGTAAAAAGGTTCAATCACTAATTCATTCACATTGAAAATGTACCTATTTGTTATTTTTAATATGACATGACATAATTTTCATTTGTTACAATTTAGATTATAATAGACTATTTATATTATTGTACACTCACAGGCAATGAATACGGGGCAGTTGGAATTCTTAGTAGAAAATGCAGGAAACATGCTCATTAATTTTTTTTTAATATTACACAAGTGAAACCGTTTATCACATCAGATTGTATTGGGATTTCCCTGACTTTTTCATCCAATCCAAGAAACGTGGAACTTTATCGTCAGATGACTCCGTAGGCATAAATTAAAGAAAAAAAAACCTTTTTAAAAACAAGCTTTTATTATTTGCTTATAAAATTAACTAAAAAGTTAAAAATAAATTAACTCTAAAAAGAAATTTTAACACTTTGTAACTTGATTGTAACCTTTAACGACAAATAAGCGTCTTCGTCTAGGACAAAATAATTCCATATTGTACAAATTTATTTAATTTTAACACTAAAACTTTTCACCATATATAATTATTCAATCTCGTCCTCCCTCTTTATCATAGTCCCCATTTATAAATGAAAGCGTGTTACATTGAATACAATACAACATTTTCCTCAAACTATCACAATGTAACACGCTTTCATTTATAAATGGGGACTATGATAAAGAGGGAGGACGAGATTGAATGATTATATATGGTGAAAAGTTTTAGTGTTAAAATTAAATAAATTTGTACAATATGGAATTATTTTGTCCTAGACGAAGACGCTTATTTGTCGTTAAAGGTTACAATCAAGTTAAAAAGTGTTAAAATTTCTTTTTAGAGTTAATTTATTTTTAACTTTTTGTTCATTTTATAAGCAAATAATAAAAGCTTGTTTTTAAAAAGGTTTTTTTTTTCTTTAATTTTATTTTTAACTTTTTAGTACCTCTATTTTTAATTCGAGATTTACTACGACGTAGTTCGCAGCAGCGCGTAGCAGCGTTATTCCGTTATGAAGTCCGTAGTTCGTTCACATGATATGTAATATGTACTGATTTAAACATCAATAACGTTGAAATTATGTAATCACTTGTTAGTTATTTGTAACGTTTCTCATTCTATCCATTTCTTTTAATGCATCAACATTACAAGGTTTCTTTGACGTCAACTTGGAGCAGTCAAGTTCTTCGATTTGAAGACCTACTAATGACCTAACTCGGCTTAAAGCTACATAAGCTTGACCAGCAGCAAACAATTTGGAGCCTAGATAAATAACAGCATGATCTACAGTAGTTCCCTGCATTTTATGCACAGTTGAAGCCCAAGACAAGACAATCGGGAGCATTCTTCTTTCAGCTGTGCCGTGATTAAATTTAGCAGGAAATTGAACTGATTTAGGGTGTATTATGTAAATGGCATCGTTACCAAAGTCTACGCGAACCGATGGTACATCGCTATCGTATAGTTGAGCACGTCTGTAATACGGCCATATGATTTCAGTGATGTGACCTATTGCTCCATTCACAAGTCCCTTAGCAGCGTCAACGTTAGACCTCAACATAACTTTAGCACCATCAAATATTTCGAGTTCTTTTGGAAGACCTCCTGTTTTGTTAATGTCCGTGTGTATTATTTTATTAATATCAATTTGATCATTCTTTTTTGATCCATCAATTAATTGATCTTGTGCTATTATTTTAAACATTTGTGTATTCTTCTTCCTAAAATGTTCGAGAACGGCTGAATTATGTTTATTGACCTGCTGATTCGTTGGGTAAATACGTAGAGCTTTTTCAATCGGAGACTCGTCAAGACGAATCAAACGAGACCAAACTCGATGGGGTTGCGTCGTTTAATTACGGAGTTCCTATGGCCACCTTCCGGCTCCAACATCAGACCCTGGTTACCATATAGTATGAAAGTACTCGTCAAGACTAATCCAATGAGCCCAAACTCGATGGGGTTGCGTCGTTTAATTACGGAGTTCCTATGACCACCTTCCAACTCCAACATCAGACCCTGGTTACCATATAGTATCAAAGTACTCGTCAAGACTAATCCAATGAGCTCAAACTCGATAGGGTTGCATCGTTTAATTACGGAGTTCCTATGGCCACCTTCCGGCTCCATCATCAGACCCTGGTTACCATATCGACGGCAGCAAAGAATAAAAGGTTATCTGCAGAACTGCAATTTTACACTACAGGTGTTTTAAGACAAAACCGTGTTTTTCTTTAAAATAATGAACCGATTTTCATAAAATTTAGCGCAATGCTTAAAAAAAGTAATACAAAGTTAGTGATTGGTTATAATTTAAAAAAAATATATGTATTTATGGAAATAGCGTAGATGTCTTTATTTACGCTGGATAATAGTAACTATAAATGAGGATAACTGCCATTTATCTTCCTATACACGGAAAATCACATTGCGTTTATAATTTTTTCTTAGTCTGATTATAGTAAGTATACCCTGAAAATATATTTAGTTCAATAAAATATACTCACCCGCATTAGTTTAGCATACATAATAATTAATAATGGAATCTCGCAAAAACTACCCGCACAATGACAAACGCGACACCTGACTGATATCTTTGTTTACATTTTTGTCAATATAAGGTACTCCAATAAATAAACGGACAACTTGCTATGACCGTTTCTACATCGAACTGTTTTAAAACGTACATGAAGATGTCTTGAAATACTTCCGAAAAAATCTTAAATAATACGAATACCGTGCTGAAAATAAAATGCAACATAAAAAACGTTATTGTAAGGTTATTTAAACAAAAAAGTGAATTTCGGTAAAATTGCATTTGTCCGTTTATTCTTTGCTGCCGTCGATATAGTATCAAAGTACTTGTCAAGACGAATCTAATGAGCTCAAACTTGATAGGGTTGCATCATTTAATTACGGAGTTCCTATGGCCACCTTCCGGCTCCATCATCAGGCCCTAGTTACCATATAGTATCAAAGTACTCGTCAAGACTAATCCAATGAGCTCAAACTCGATAGGGTTCAATCGTTTAATTACGGAGTTCCTATGGCCACCTTCCGGCTCCATCATCAGACCCTGGTTACCATATAGTATCAAAGTACTCGTCAAGACTAATCCAATGAGCTCAAACTCGATAGGGTTCAATCGTTTAATTACGGAGTTTCTATGGCCACCTTCCGGCTCCATCATCAGACCCTGGTTACCATATAGTATCAAAGTACTTGTCAAGACGAATCTAATGGCCGGCAAACTCAGCTCTGCCGCATATGCAGTGAGGCGAATCAGGCACCTGACGAACGTCGAGACGGCTAGGCTGGTATACTTCAGCTACTTCCACAGTGTCATGTCATACGGGATTTTGTTGTGGGGGAAAGCGGCAGATATTCAGACCATCTTTGTGCTACAAAAGCGAGCTGTGCGCTCCATTTATGAACTAGGTGCTCGGGTCTCCCTTAGGGAGAAATTTAAAGAGGCACACATACTTACTGTAGCCTCCCAATACATCCTGGACAATATTATGTATGTTCGTAAAAACATTCATGAATTCAAGAAGAATAGTGATGTTCACAACTTTAACACTAGGAATAAACATAAGCTGGCTGTGTCGGCCCACCGTCTCCGTAAGGTTAGTGCGTCTTTCGTTGGGAACTGTACACGTTTTTATAACAAAATTCCTAGTGATTTAACAAATTTGCCACAGCATAAATTCAAGTCTCAGGTTAAGCGCTACTTGATAAGTAAGGCGTATTATACCATTAACGACTTCATAAATGATAAGGATGCTTTTAAGCCAGTACCTTAACGTGTTCGGTAAATCATATACATAAGTGAATGTTTACTATCATACTAGTGTTTCATATTGTTATCATTAATTATAGATCTGACGTAAGATAGTCATTATCTTAGTTTTTTTTTCCGTATTACTAATATGTAGTCTTGACACTTGGAGACTTTATACATCTCCGAGATTATCTTTTTATTTTAATTTTTCCTATTTTAATGTATATTCTGTCGACACTTAGAGTCACACCTAAGTAATTTTAATTTTGTATTCAGATTTTCTGTCCTAGTTATTTCTATTTCTATTTTTTTGTTCTTGTGATAGTTGTCATATATGTAACGGGCAAGTACGAATATAAATTCTCATGAAACTAAATATGGTCAGCATTCATAGTATTTAAATTATATTGTCTGCCTGATAGCTTGCACAGTCATGCTCACTTTAAGGTCTCTGCTTACGGTGGCGTCGTTGATCGGGTCGCCACTTTCCCGAAAGAAGGTTGAGGGAGGCGATGGCTGAGATACGCGTCATACTCGTGAACGGGTGCTGTTTGCGGAGACCGGTCTAATCAAGCTCACTCATGGCTTAAATTCAAACAATTTTCCTGCTGTTCTTGATATGAGAAATTGAATTCGCTACATGTTTGTTTATTTATAATTATTTAATATTATGACGCATGGAGACCTTATACATCTCTGAAACATTTAGTGAAATGTATCCGTTTGTTTTCTTTTTACTCTAACAACTAGAGACCTTTACATCTCTAGCAGTATCATAATGCTAATTTTAACGTCTAACTAAAAACAATTGTATGCCCTTTTACATATATCTTTACATCTATACATTTCTCAAAATTCATTAAATTTATATAATTGTTCTGACTATTAGAGACTTCATCTCTAGTTAATGTACTATATCTGTATTTATATTAAATCAAATTTATGTTTGTTTTTAATTAATGCATGTTAGCCGTAAGATGTTATAAAACTATTATTTGAAAAAAGTAAGTCCCGCTGAGTTTCTTGCCGGATTCTTCTCAGGCAGTGGTGTAGGGTTAGAACCGGAGGTAGTTTTTTTTTCTCTCATTCGCTATTTAGTTTAACGATTCAAAAGCGCTCGTTGCTGGGCCTAATTGAATAAAGAATATTTTGACTTTGACTTTGACTTGACTTAATGAGCTCAAACTTGATAGGGTTGCATCATTTAATTACGGAGTTCCTATGGCCACCTTCCGGCTCCATCATCAGGCCCTAGTTACCATATAGTATCAAAGTACTCGTCAAGACTAATCCAATGAGCTCAAACTCGATAGGGTTCAATCGTTTAATTACGGAATTCCTATGGCCACCTTCCGGCTCCATCATCAGACCCTGGTTACCATATAGTATCAAAGTACTCGTCAAGACTAATCCAATGAGATCAAACTCGATAGGGTTCAATCGTTTAATTACGGAGTTTCTATGGCCACCTTCCGGCTCCATCATCAGACCCTGGTTACCATATAGTATCAAAGTACTTGTCAAGACGAATCTAATTAGCTCAAACTCGATAGGGTTGCATCATTTAATTACGGAGTTCCTATGGCCACCTTCCGGCTCCATCATCAGACCCTGGTTACCATATAGTATCAAAGTACTTGTCAAGACGAATCTAATGAGCTCAAACTCGATAGGGTTGCATCATTTAATTACGGAGTTCCTATGGCCACCTTCCAGCTCCATCATCAGATCAGCTCTATGTCACAATAACATTGCATTGTCATCCGATTTATAAATGCATTCAAAATTTCAGCTCAATCGGAAACCGGGAAGTGGATCAAATTTAAGTCGCAAGATTTGATTACAGAACGACAGACAACGGGACAGGTGAAACTAAATAAATATAAAAGCTTGTAAAATAGCAAGTCATGGTTAAAGAAACTCTAATTACATTTTTGTCTTTACATACCAATCTAATGACATGTTTAATGTTTTTTTTAGATTTAAATATTAATTTAGGTAAATGCTAATATTGCAATACAACCTGATTTTAAAAAAAAGATTTTGCCTATACCATAAATATTTTAAAACATAATTCATATTAGCATGTTTGCATTATTTTCTATGAAACATTCCACATACTCATATACTCCATTTCAAATACCATGGCCCAATGCCACTGCAAAGTTTTATGTGGCATCGGGTCATGGTATTTGAAATGGAGTATACCTACGTAGTAGATTCAACTTTAGAATCTTCAGCTATGAAGTAAGTATTACTATTGACTAGACTATATAATTTTATTATTTCGTGCAACATAGGGCTAAAGTCGCCTCCAAAATTAGGCGAACTAACTTGACAGTTCAATGCACGCCAATGTTGCCACAAATTTGCTAGTGTTGTTCATATCGACATTTAAAAATTAAATTCAAACCAGATAATTAGTCAAATTGCATTATTAATATAAAATTATACCAATAGTGTTATAAAGAAATAATAATTTAAGGAACATAGCATATTTGTAAGTAAAATAAATGTTAAAAAGAGAATAGTGATTAAATATTATGTACTTATAAAGTTATCAAAATAATATTTCACATGTGTGAAACCGTATTAATATGTTACGTATTTCTCATGATAATTCAAATTACGTTAACTTTTTGACACATAATTTTTATGACAAGGGTAGCGGTGTAACGAAAACTGTATGGCAGTTATTCTTATTTGCATTCGTATTTGCGAATGTTCAAAATGGGATATTCGTTACACCCCTAGACAAGAGCGAGGAAGATACGTTAATATACTTACATGTCCTAAAAAAGGCCGTACAAGTTTATATCGATATTTCCGTATCGACATTACCTATCACTATTTATTTTTTCCTATGTCTGGTATCATTATTAGCTGTCAGTTTAGTTCGCCTAATTATGGAGGCGACTTTAGGTCGTTTATTAGGGTATTATTATTATTCACAAGCTAGAAAAATTATTAATTTCAACCGTATCTATACTAAACCAGAGGTTTTAAAACATTTGATCAATGTTCTATAAGCTACTCAAAGAGACCACGCAAAATAGATGGTTTTTATTTAATCTTAGTTTTACTTATTTTTAGATTTCATTTTTAAAGTTTATTAGATAAGTATTAGTTTTACAGTGTTAACATAAATGGCATTATATTACTTGATCAATCACACTCATTTCGATTACCCTATCAGACAGAGTACCTACTCGGTCGTACATAACTTTTACTACTAAAGTAGCCGTATGAATATGATAGACGGTGCTAGTTGCATTCTCAAAAGCAATCCTTATAATCAGAACACGGTATCATCCGTAATCAAAAGAACGTGTAGTTATAAGTGGCTCTCACGACAACTCATTACTCATGCTATTATATGCTACACACCATCACAAGTGACCCTCATCAAAAGTTTCTTTGATGCCCCACCCTCACATCGCGGATTAATTTTCTGCTTTTCGCGAATGTAAATTATACACATTAACCTGGGAGGAAAGATTTATAAGCGTTTCACATTTATCAGCACCTGTGCTTGTTTTGAAATTCTAGTCTTAATTAATTTTTACATCCTTGTCTTAAGAAGTTATAAGATTTATGTATGAGGCATGAGCGTTAGACGGGATATTAGGAAGATAAAGCACCGGGGTCGTAAATATTCCAGACGTTTTAGGTATACTTAATTTTTTAGGTATTCTTTTAAGAACAATTTATGAGATTCTTGCATCGTAAGTTCAGCATAGGAAACGATATTTGTATTATTTGAGCAATCGTAGCCTTTGTGGGTTCACGGTAAAATATATGTGACTAATTTGGAGGTTACTGATCTGGAAATCAATCATGGTGGTTGGTACCCTTACAAAAATGCGGTGACAAAAATAATAGTTAGAATAAGGTACATACCCTTCGCGTCTGCAAGCAGTCAATCGACAATAGTCAAGTTGTGGTCTATCACTTTTCGACTCTATTGAGTAGCAATAAAGTCAAAAGTGATAGACTATGTTTTAGTATAGAAAATCGTAACCACAAAATGAGAAAGAATTTCCACATTTACAATTCTCTAAGAAGTGTTTAATATTTTCTGTTTACTGACAACTATCAAATTTCGTTTTTAAAATAATATGGCTGTGGGGCAATGCCCGTGGCTGTTCTAACTTAAGCCAGTACACTCAGAAAAACTACATTAGCTTTATAAAATTTGTGTTCGTTACATAATTTTGAATAACCGTTAGCCATAACGTGAGTTGTCAGGAAATGGTTACGTTAAGTTTTTACTCGATGATACGTAAATCAGTCCGTCGCACTTGCTCCCACAGATTACTGCAAACGCGATAGAATGCTTTACGTATCGAGTTATGTTTCCGTTGGAAACATCTTGGTTATGTACTTAGTAGATAGACTGTATTTAGCAATTTTATTCAAGCAACATTAAACATTTCACTCGACTTAGTACGAATCATTTAACCTCACTTACACGGCAACTCTGTCGCATAATGATGTAGCGGTTATCAAGTAATATGAGTAGCGATCGGAAGTTTGGGTACAAAACTCTAACAAATTGGACATAAAAAAGCACAAACGTCCATAAAATATGCACACCCAAACATTGTAAGTTCAAGATTCCGAGATTGGAAATAAAATTGGATACAGATTTTTCAATTCTATTCGTATTTTTATGGACTAAAATGTTATATTGGTTAATATGACTACAGTGTTTCCGTAGGTAAACATAATTTTTTAAAGTTTTGCATCCATAGTTCCGATCGCTGGATGTGAGTACTTATTATGATTAAGAAATACATGTAGGTAATAAAATGCTTAATATTTATTATAAATATACTTAGACAACCTTTTAACATAATTATGGCATTCATCCATTGCCCCAGGCTACTTTAACCATAAAATATGGAACTTTTTCTAGTATTCCTTGCTTGCGTTTTCCCTATAGAAATGTCAATTGAAAAAGGCCTCCTCCATCCTTTTCCATTTCTATCTATCTTGAGATTCTTAAGTCATTCTACTTTACTAATGCCGCATGTCTATGTCACTAAGACGAACTCTTCTGTGGTAAGCCTCTCGTCCTTTTATCTTTCCTACGGCCTTAGCACATCTTATGTTTGACAGCATACGGCCTTCTCCCAGCTACATTTATGTATTGATTAAAAATAGAACTTGTTAAAAGGTTGCAAGTTGCTGTCCAACACGAGATGCTAGGAGTCTTGTCACTTTCTTAGTCCATAATAATAACTGGTAAGCATGTACCCTGCAGTTTGTCATTGTTGATAGTAGTATTCTAATTTAGTGTTAGTTTCGATGTTATTTACAGATATAGCTAGTGTAGTCATGTTGATTAAGTAGTAAAACATGATATTCCGCTTTACGTGGAGCGGAATTTTGCTTACTTAATGTAGGAAATGTTTCTCTTTCTTGCCCAACTTAACTACTTATACCTTACTCTTTAGAGGTTCTTATCGCCGTTAAAAACTAAGCCACAGCACCGGTCAAGGATGCCTGCCGCTCGCAAAAGGCAATTAGGGGTCATCAGGTCGCGAGTCGCGGGGTCCGATGATTAATGACCCTAAGGAAAGGCAATCAGCGCGCCTACCGCAAGTACAATAAGTCTAAAGGCCCGGCCACGACATTGGTCTCAGGCGACCAGCGGCGAGCGAATCCATGAGTTGGAGCGGGATGCCGATATGGGTACGCCCTCTCGCACGTATGGTTTTCCGCTAAGCCGGCCGCCAGGCCCGGCCACGACATTGGTCTAAGGCGAC
This sequence comes from Thaumatotibia leucotreta, assembly GCA_025490895.1. Lineage (NCBI taxonomy): Eukaryota > Metazoa > Arthropoda > Insecta > Lepidoptera > Tortricidae > Thaumatotibia > Thaumatotibia leucotreta. The sequence continues at coordinate 11,444 of JALPQI010017745.1, read as the reverse complement.
CAGCGGCGAGCGAATCCATGAGTTGGAGCGGGATGCCGATATGGGTAAGAGACGGAGCACCATACGTTTTCCGCTAAGCCGGTCGCCTTAGACTCAAAAATTAAGTCCTATCTTGTAAACGAAACTTCAGTCACTTGGAAGGTATCTGATACTTATAGCACAGGTTTTACCTATTATAAGTATCAGAGATAAATGTTATTGGACAAACGATGTACGTATATTAAGTCTCAATCAATGTAACTATTGATTATTGTATACCTACACTTGGTTTTTTTTTAATAAACTTATTACTTACTTAGACCGATGTCGTGGCCGCGGCGTTAGACCAATGTCGTGGCCACGGCGTAAGGCCTGAGTAGACGCTCGAGCGGGGCGACCCGCGGGGCGTGCGGCGGGGCGACCATCTGAAACAAAAGCAAACGTATGCGCGTGGCCTGACCTGAGTGCATTCTCTCTCGCCATGCCCATGGCAAATCTTCCTTCAACAGCCTCTCAACACCGTCCCCAAATGACGGTACAACGACCGTCCCACCCTTGTGGGATGCGACCCGGCCACAGCTGCAGTAGCGGAAACGCGGGAGCAGCCACACATACTCCAGGAGGAGTATCGTTTGTATATTCAGTTCGTGGCCTGACCTGAGTGCACGCCATCGAGATTGAAGATGCTCGACGCACCGGACTCGCCGCTCGACACTCGCTACCCAGACCTTACACTAGGGTGAACATCTGAGCGTTTCAACCACCTACCGCCACATCTTCCTTAAAATTCGATTTTGAATGTGACTGTATAGCAGGCACGCGACGACATGTATTGTGCTCCGTCTACTAACTGAGGGTAGTCTGTGGCTGAAGGCCTTAGTGGGTGAATATCTGAGCGTTTCAACCGCCTCATTTTGGTGGCATCATTTTTCTTGTTTCTTTTTGTTGCAATGTACTACTTTGTGATTTGAAGGAGGCATGGTACCTTATACAAATGACGAAGTATAACATTGAGACGTTTAGAAACTTCGGCATAAATTATATTATATCACCCACTAAGGCCTTCAGCCACAGACTACCCTCAGTCACTAGACGGAGCACAATATAAATGTCGTCGCGTGTCTGCTATACAGCTACATTTCAAAATCGAATTTTAAGGAAGATGTGGCCGTTTTGCAGAAAAATATAGTCACTTTTACCACATAATTTTATTTTTATATGTGGCCAGAGTTAAAGTATCAACTTTAGTGAACATAGAGAAATACCAAATCATACTTTGGATTGACAGGAGCCAATGATTTTAGGAAAACAAATAACGGTTAGAAAATACATGAATTATTTACTCTTAGTTACAAATACATTTCTATTATTGTCACCCTATATGAGGTCAAATAACATGGACATTATCAGAAAGTACAAATTATAAAATGAGTAGGTAGCTAAGATGTTAATTGCAAACTAATGTATGTACATAGTGTAATTCAACCATAATCATGTTTTGTCATAGGTTCATGTTCAGAATTTCAGAAGTGTATGAAGCTAGTATGTCCATAACCTTCCATTGGTAATTAGGGCGATTGCTTAACATGATATAGGCCCAAAATTGTATAATAGGTAGGGTAGGTAGGTACCTATATTCAATCTATCTCGATCCATGTGCCAAATTATACATTCTATTGTGTGCTACTTGACACTTTGCAGCTCCAGGGGAGGATAATGCGAGATGTCGACCCTTTAAAATCCTTTACACTCCTTTGTTCAAGAATCCCATAATGTAACCCCGCGGGAAAACCTCAGTAGGAAGCTAATTCTAAAGCTGGAGCGTTCACCGGAGGATACGAAATCGTACCAGCCTACGAACAAATAAAACATGGAAGTAGGTAAAACGCTAAACAAAATTGTCTTTCAAAAAGGTTTTGTGACGACAAGTTCAACATACCTTTGAAACATCACGCTTATGAATCTTGGAAAATTACCCATCGAAACGCAGTCAAGGAAATTGATTTATCGCTAAATAATATAAGTCATATCAATAATGGGGTTCCTAGCGACTTTCATGTTGATTGTTATTGTCAGAAAATTCGAAATGGTACGAGCTCGCGTTAGACGTCCATGTTTATACAGGGTGGCTCATTCAAATCGTTCAGTATGGAAAAGTCTAAGACATACCTACGAAGATATATTATGTTCTTATGAACCAATAGGTACGTGAATTTTGATAAAAAGAAAAACTTCATTCATACATTTGATTTTTCAAAACTATTACCAGCCAGGAAATCGAACCCGGATGCTTTGAAAAAATAAACTTACACTATTTCTATTTAAATACCGATTGTGTAGGTTTATAGGCAGGTTAATGTTTCATAAAGACATTGACACAATCGATATTGCCCATCATCAGTCTTCAATAAATGAATGATCAGTGATACTTGTGGTCAGACCCGATTAAGGGGATTGCCTTTAGTCGGTTTTTAAGATCCCCACTGGAAGAGTTGGGGTGATGACACGTGACCTCTAAGATAGATATAATTCTGAGCAACTAGAATGTGAACTTAGCGTTATGCACCGAAGAATATTTGCGCGGGTTATCGCAGTTGATTTAACGTCGAGCGTCGTGGGCGGCGCTGAAGCGAAAAACACCCGGGAGTGAGAAGCCAGCGGAGTTCAGCAGACTCATTAGACTTGTTGGGTTGCGGGCAGCAGTAAAGAAGGATTGGGAGTAGAATGCTACAGGCTTAGGTACATACACAAGAACATATATTATCAGCCAATCGCAGTCAACTGGACGTATGCCTCTCCTATTAACTATGCGTATATAAGGTCCTAATTTATTATATGCAGATATTTTTATAGCTGATAGTACTCGGTCTCTGGAGTTTATTAAACCGTGAAACATTTAGCTTTTACGATGTTTTTTTGGAGAAAACGGAAAAACAAATTTGCTACGTAAAAACATCCTGTTTATGTGATTATTAAATGAAAACTCATTGAACAGATACTAGTACCTCTTTTACGTACTGCATACGTTGTTAAAGATAAATATTTTTGATACATACGCAAAATAGAGATTTGAACTAGGATGTCCACGGACTAGATGATAATGCTACAAAGGCCATTTAAATATTTATACCCTTTTTTGCATTCATCATACACCAAAACCGAGCAAAAATCATGTCTCCGTTTGCCTGACGATTCAAAGCTCTGCAAAAACGAATGAAGTAGGCCTTAAGTCTAAGACCAATTCCTTGTTAGTGGAAATCGTGAAATAATAAATGTTCCAAAAAATAATAAGTACGTTTGTTTTTTGTACCAATAAGTAAAAAACCATAAAATAAAACTATAATAACAGATCACGTATATTAATTTATGAATATTGCTCGAGACTTTGAGATTTAACTAAAATATTTAATATGAAGTGATAATTATAAATGTCATTAGGTATAGTTTATTTCAACGTGTATTAATAATAATAATAATAACGATTTATTTCAGACATTAAGTCCAAAAATTGTTAGTAAGTACAATAAAATCTTATTACTAGTGTTAGAAGACATTATAATTTACAGAACTAAACCTAAGACAATGCTATAGATAGGTATGTATAAGGTTCAACCATATGACCCACAACATACCTACTCAATAACTGCATGCAGTCTCTGCCAGCGGACAAACATGGGGCAATTTTCACGCTCTGTAAACACGCTCAGAATGCTGTTGGGGCTGTCACGTAGGCGACGTATGAGTGACGAGCACCTTTTGCGCATTATTGCCGCAAAACTGTCCGTTTGTGCCTCGGCAAACATACCAGAGGCACTGCAAAACCGCGGCAGCCCCATCAACACCCGGAACGCGTTATTATACTGAACATATATTGCAATAACCGAAAAAATATTGAAAACACATATTCATTTATATGTAAATAACTAAACGTTGGCTACTCCGTAAAATTCCTTATTCGATGGATATCCGATCGTAGCTGCGTCCCAGCGAGACCATTCAGAGCAGAGAATAAGAGGGCCGCTGGAATCGCTGGCATCGCTCAAACCTTCCCAAGGCAGCAATGGCGATATAATTACCTTATAACTCGTATTTAATGGTGTGCATATGAAAAACCAGTTTACTAAGTCATTTGACACACCGGTAAATCGATTTAAAATTATATTTATATTTCACGCTTATGAGGATGTCACTTTTGCCATTTATCGTGGCACGGGTGCGTGATGTAAAAATGGCCATGATGATAGACTATATAAATTGTATTAAAGACTTTCTCGCTAGCTTAGATATTATATGCTCAGGACTCACCCGAACACAATGTCTCTATAGAAAGGCATTTGACGTTTGGCGTCACACAAGGAGCACTTATTTTAACCCTAGTCGTATGTCTTCCCCAATTAGAAGATTAAAAAAGAATGATTTAATAAACATAACCTTTCCTTCAGTTATAGTTATATTTCTTATCATGTGGATTCCAGAGTTCAATATATTATTACAATGCAAATAATTGAATGAACATAATATTATTTTCTGATGGCCATCATTCTGTTTCCTCTTTGGGTTATGCTTTAAAACCATTATTTACTTTTAACCATGACGAGTACTGTACAGTGTACACCTACGTGTTAAACTATTTTACAATAATATAAGTAACTGTTATCACATGAACCTTGGTCAGTAAACAGTAATAAAAGTTCTTTCATCCAAGCTCACTAAACCCATTCTTCACCTGCGTTTGACAAGATCGATTTACGTCAGTAAATAGGGAATAAAACAAGATAAGCGGACATGGCTGCGTGTGAAGACCTCGGTACCTATTCAGATAAATCTACCGACGACAATTTAATGATCCCTATACAACCCTACCCTACTCAAACCCGAGCGTTTAACGGAAAATTATCTATGTCGATTCTCTCTCTTACTTTAGCAGATTGATAATAATAAAGAGAAAAGAGGACAAAATAGCAAATTGTCCATGTGTTGTGAAATGATGGAGAGATTTAAATGGCCCGGAATCGACGGGAACAATACTGTTTTGTGATAAAACGATGTATCTCAGGTTACATCGTTTTATGCTACCTTCTAAAGTGATTTAGTCAAGAAAATAAGTGAATTACCTACTTAATAGCTACACTTTGAAATTATGTTTGAAAAACAATATGCGATGATACATATGGAAACCCATATACAGTATAATACTCGATGTAAGTCTGTAGTAGTAAATAAAAAGGTACCTACGATGACAAAACTACTAAACGCTAACTTTGCACAAGGGCCCGGAAAACCTCTCATGCCAAACCAACCCATGTATTTTTTTTACTGATGTTTGAGATAAGATGACTTAAAATGACCTATAACACATACTCCTTAACCGAGCTTACCGTGGGGCTAGGCCGATTTGTGTAAGATGTCCCAAGATTAAACACAAAACTCTCGTGATCCTCATGACTAAAAACATCGTATACGGAGCGAAACCTCTTTAAAACGTGAGTAGCCCGCGTGAGATATAATTTTAGTATGTCCCAAGATTAGTACATTGTGCATCAAGGGAGGTAAGTACGGAATTACTAACGAGAGTGTTAGAAGCCCAACGCCGTCAGGCGGAGGGCTTTTATGACTCGAGTTAGTATTCCGCTTACCGACCGTGATGCATACAATGTTTTTCATCACACTTGCCAACCAAAAAATAAGTTTTAAGACGTAATATTATTAAATGACATACTGACATTTCTATTACTCCCTAGGGAATTTCACTCTTCTATTACTCCCGCTGCGCGCGCAAGCAATGGCGCGCTTAGACAGCAAGTGTGATGAAAATTTATTTATTTTATTTAGGTATTTATAACTAAAACGTCAGTTTTTCAGATACCCCATTTCACCAGCCAGACCCGTCCAGAGACAGGCCGAGGAGCAATGGGACCCATTTAACATGTCGCCCTGAAGGCCCCGATAATTGGATTCATTACCAAGGCTGGGAAATATGGCCGCCGCTTATTGCTTTAGGACTTATTGACGGGCATCGATATTTGGACGTAATATAATGTGGGGCGTAATTGGAATGTACGGAATGTAGGTCATAAATTGATTATTGTTTGGTTGTTTTCATTGTAGCTTTGTTCGTGTAATGGAAGTTGAATACAATTTGGAACCTGAATTCGATAATTTGATGTTTTCGATAAAAACGTTGTTGGTTGCGTTTCTTAACCTGTTTTGGTGTCGATTATGTCGATACATTGTGTTTAATTATTATAGAATTTTGCTACGATGTATCTGTGTGAGGATCTAAGTCGTATATTAACTATTACACTTTTTGAATATGAGTTAATAATTATTTATTATCTTCAGGAACCGATGTCGACGAAATAGCAATTACTGTTTTTTTCTCTATCGAACTAATCATATCTGGGTGCTTAGCCAAGTTGCCAATCGCTAGCGCTTGCTAGCGCATCGTAGTTTTCCCTCTTTGTCGCACTAATATGAAGGAGTGACAAAGAGGTAAAACTACGATGCGCTAGCAAGCGCTAGCGATTGGCAACTTGGCTAAGCACCCAGAATTAGAGAATGCAAAACCGGTTACGGTTTGTATGAAATAACCGATTAAAATCGGTTATGTCCATATAAAAATAATCGGTTTTGCATTCCCTAATTTGAATGTTCCGTCACATTACTAGATTATACACATCTTCTAGACGGAAGGTAAAGAAAATATCGACGTTGGAGTTATCGTAAGATGTTTAGTTTAAATATCACTATGTTTTTACTTGTAAATAAACCATTTACACGGATCTTTAATTAATTCCTTAAGATGGTATTATATTATTAATTTAATTATACTGACTTAATTATTTTCTAAAAGCTATGAGAAATAAGATCAAGAGGACTCGACTTACAATAGCTCGGAGTTATTTAGCTATTTGACCGTTATTCCTTTAAATTAGTTGGCCAAGGTGAGGGATAAGATAAATAAACATTTTTGGTACGCTTGAATTACTCGCTTTAATAGCATTAAGATATTATGAGAAGAATGTCATTTTAATTTATTTATTAGTTTTGTTTTCCTTAGTAGAACTACAATCAACTTTTTTCTGTCTGTTATTGCCATGGTTACGGTCGCCTGAGTCACGCTGGTTTTATTCAAAATTATGCTGCTTAAATTATGCAACCTGCCTAAATATATGTCTAACCGTTTAATTATTTTTATAGAGAACTAATAATAGTTTAGTTTAGTTTAGTTTATTTAATCTCAATATACAAGTTTCGTATAAGTAGGTATGTAGTACATTTTGCTTATATTACTACTCATATATTGAACGTTCAATAATAATGAAAAGATATATTACTTACTAATCAGTAAAAAATTATAAACAAATCAAATTATAGCACAATTATAAACAATCAAATTAAATATAATATAAATAAAAAATTAAAATCTGGTACTAGGGGTACCTATCAATAAGTTATAATATAACAAATAAAGTAATAAAATGTCAATCTTAATGCTAAAATACAATAAAAATTAAAAATTAAAATCTGGTACTACGGGTACCTATCAATAAGTTATAATATAACAAATAAAGTAATAAAATGTCAATCTTAATGCTAACAAATGTGTATAAGTATGAATTACAAAGGTACTAAAATGTCAATTATTATTTATTTCATTATGTTGATAAAGTCATTGACTGAGTAAAATGGCTTTTCCAATAAGTGGTTCCTTAGCTTGCGCCTGAATGTTTCTTCACAGCATTCTCTCTTTATATTGTCAGGTAGGTGTTCGTAGTAGGTCGGCCCTATTACTCGTGGATTCTTTGCGTGAAGTACTGTGCGTCGCGGTACTGTCCTCAATCTACCAGAACTACGAAGGGTCTTTCCTACAACCTCCACTCGCTTGAACTGTGACAGGTGCCTTCTCACGTACATAATGACTTCATAAATGTAGTGCGAGTAGTGAGTCATTATCCTGTGTTCGACAAACAGCGCTTTGCAAGATTGCCTTTGGTTTAGGCCAAACATTGCGCGCAATGCCCGCTTCTGCATGACCATGACCCTACCAGCATCGGTCGAGTTGCCCCACAGGACCACGCCATATGTCATGAGCGAGTGGAAGTTGGAGAAATACACCTGCCTCAATGCTTCATGGGACACCAGTGGTTTAAGTTTGCGTAGTGCAAACACCGCTCCACCCAGCCTGTTACACGTGTGGTTTCCAGCTTAAGGTTGGGTCCAACGTGAAGCCTAGAAATTTACTCTCTTCGCTCATAGGGATGGGAGACTGGATGTTGACGCTTTTGACGCGTCTGCCGGAGAACTGCATGACGTTCGATTTGGCTACATTTAATATCAGTCCGTTTGCCGAGAACCAACATTTGAGTTGCTCGCATGCAGTCGTAATTTTTTACTGAAGCTGAGTGTATGTATTGGCTTTTACAACTACCGTCGTGTCATCGGCAAACAGGATGATCTCTCCCTCAGTTATAGCAGATGGTAAATCGTTTATGAATGCTAGGAAAAGAGTATTTCCCAATGCCGAGCCTTGAGGAATTCCAATCGCCACACTGCCAGCTTTGGATCTCAGTTTTTTCCCTTTAGACGCGACCTCCACTGTCTGTGTTCGGTTTGACAGAAAAGATTTTAATAAATCACCACTACGGCCTTGTAAGCCATATTTACGAAGCTTTTTTATTAAAATATCGTGACGTATGACGTCAAACGCTTTCGACAGATCACAGAAAATGGCAGCTGTTTTATTCTTTTCATCAATGCTAGTGGTGATGCTATTTACCAAATTAAATGCCGCCGTGGTAGTGGATTTATGTTTTCTGTAAGCAAATTGTCGGTCAGTTAACAAGTCAGTCTCAAAGTGATGCATCAAATGTTGCGACAAAAATGACTCAATGATTTTTGAGATGTTTGGTACTATTGATATAGGTCGGTAATTGTCCACTGATGTTTTGTCACCCTTACTTTTATATACAGGACAAACTCGCGTACATTTAAGTATGTCTGGATAGACGCCTTCAGCGGACATCTGATTGAATAGGGTAACTAGTATTATCGATAGTATAGGCCAAATCGATCGGATGATATTAAATGAGATGTCATATATGTCAAGGGTGTTGCTACTTTTTAACATTGACTTAAAGATTCTGTCAAGGTCAGCGCGTGATACCGAAGGTATTTGGACGGTAGGAACATCAGCTCCTTGTAGGTGGTCCGACAGACATCGCATCACAAGCTGCTCGTCAACACCTATGTCAAACTTCGATGCAACACTAAGAAAATGCCTGTTAAGTTCGTCGGGCACCTCTGCTTCAGAGATCGGTCTCGATTGGCAATCGTTCAAAGTAATGTCTCTACGAGTCTGTGATGATGATGATGATGATGTTTCCTCTTTAACGATCTTCCATAACTCTTTTGATGGGTTACGGCTATCTGTCAGTCTCTGTTGTGTGAAATTTTGTTTGGCTTCCAAAACTTTGCGTTTTATTAAGTTTGAGTAATAGTCAATGCATGTAGATATACCCATTTCATCGGGGTATTGTTGCCTAAAGTGAGAAAAGTCATTAAATTTTGATAGATACATTTTGATCTCGTCAGTCATCCATGGAACGTTTGGTTGTTTTTTTACTGGAAGTTTTTTATTAGGGAAATGAATATCAATATAATATGTCAAAATACAAACTAATTTACTAAATTTATTATTAATATCTATGTCGTTATTATATATAAAATTCCAATCATAATTATCAATGTCACAATAAAACAAATAAATCGAATCCTCCTTAATGAGCCTTCGTTCTACAAAGCGGTTCGATTTCTCGCGGTCCAAATGTTCCACCGACAACGTAAACAACTGTGCGCTATGGTCACTTATAGGTGCATCTAGCGGTGAGGCGGTGACGTCACATTGGTGGCACGATACCGCAGTCTATGCAGGTTGCACTCTCCGCGCACACACGGGTCGGGAAACCGACCGTGTTCGCACAGTTGTAACTGCTCAAAATATCACAAAGTTTTCTTTTATGGTTACTGTCGGTAAGAAAGTCAACATTCAGATCACCGACCAATATGAACCTCTTATTTTCGGCAGTCACTTTACTCAGCAATAATTCCAGTCTATTTATGAAAATGTCAAAATTACCTTTACCAGTTCGATATGACACAATAACAATTAAATTTAAATTAATGATTTCAATAGATGTCAGCTCGAAATGATATTCGATAGCAACACACTGCAAGTCATTTCGCGGTTTGTACCGAATATCAGTCCGTATGTACAGTGCCGCCCCACCATGTGGTATTTTATTTCTACTGTATAAAATGTATATTAGGTAATTGCGGTATGACAGACTTTTAAAATAAGGCCTTAAGTCTCCGAAGGATTTAGTATTAGTAGGACATTCGACATTATTCAAATATTCCAAGTAATAGACAAAAATAGCAGCCGAGATAATTATATGGATTGATATGAGATTAACATGATATAGTACTTCGTAAAAAAACGCCAAACGAGCAAATACAAAACTGAACATTATTTAGATGTAAACATCTCGAGTATCCTACGGCAGCGAGCATTGGAAATAACGAAGTCAATTTACTGCATAAAGAGAGATCCATTGGCTACTTACCGCAGACTCCGAAACGAACGAACGAACAGCAATATTAAACGATGATGAGTAAAACGGGCACGGGCACGGGGATGGACCTGGGTGGTTATATGGGACTCCCAGGGCTGATGAGGCCCTGGTATAACCACTTAAACCCCACGGTCTTCCGACTCGCCGCATTTGGGCGAGGCTACAGGAACTCCGAAGAACACTTCCGTGACCTCGCTGGCGGCTGTCCAGACATCGGACTCATCTCAAGGAGTTTGTACTCCGGCCATCTGTATGGCGTGCCTATGTTTGCAGCACGCATTCCGTCTCTGGGACCCTTGTGTAGATGACTGATGTCCCCGAGTCAGCCACCCACAGGTACGCTGAGTAAAACGTAACCTAGCCTAACCGTCAACACACTTAATATTGTACATAATTTTTAAAACTACTAATTCCTAGAACTTGGATTAACATTAATTATAATTTATTTTCACTTTTTTTTCCTATTCGAGATAGGTTTTATTCTTAGAAGCCATCACAGTAGAATTTTTTGTTCCCAAGATTATAGTTTCATGCCCTCGAAGCGCTGGCCGCTTATATCGCCACGGCACCATCAACGACTTAGTCCGCCGGTCGCTTGCCACCGTCTCTGTGCCTGCGATCCTTGAACCCGCAGGCATGGCGAGGGTCGATAGCAGGCGCCCCGTTGGAGCAACATAGGAGCCGTGGAGATTGGGGAGGGCCTTGATGTGGGACGTTACGTGTGTAGATAGGTATACCTTCGCCCAGTCCCACATCCAGGCCACCCGTCTACAGTCCGGTGCTGCAGCTGACCAGGCCCAGGTTCTCAAGCGCCGCAAATAATCTGCGCCG
>JALPQI010017744.1:0-32285 GCA_025490895.1 Thaumatotibia leucotreta | reverse complement strand
CAATTTATTAAATAAAGTAATTTCCTCATTAGGGACCAAACCCTTCTTTATGAGTTCTACAAATTCCTCATTTAACTGCTCATATTTTCTTACTACTAAATCGGCTTCACTTAATTTTACAATAGTGATTTCGCCTTGTCTACGCTTAGGACCAATTTTTCTTAAGTATGTGCGTATAAGTTGAAGCTCATTACATAATACGGAAAGGCTTTCCGCCATTTAATTAATCATACATGTCTAATATTAATAATTTCTAAGGTAATATAAGGACTATATCCACTTTACGCATAATTAATTGTTTGTAATAGCTTACTGACCTATTAAACACTTCACATTACCACAACACTCACGTTACGCGTCGGTCCGTAGGTATCCTTAGACGACCTCGGCCGGGCCCATTCTTCTCGTACTCAAGGCCACAACCTGAACTCGCCTGTCGATTTTCTTGTTGATAGTCTTACTGATGTACCGTAGTATAAGAAACCCAATGACCACCAGCACGATCACGAGGAGCAGGAGCAAGTACCAGTTAGTGGTTCCAACTTTTTCCATGACGTTGTTATGACTCTGCTCGATTACATTCTCGAACCCAACTTGAGTTAAAATATCCTGGCTCGATACAGGGGGTTTGTTAGTCGACGCAGAACCGGAATTTCCCATTTTGTATAGATAGTTCATGTAGGCGTTTTAAGCACAACTGTCCATTTTGCAAGGTTGAATAGGTGCAAAGTCCTTTATTTTATATTGAGTCTCTATATAAGGTGCAGTAACCAGTGGCGGCATTCCGCGGTGTCACTTACATTTCACGGATTACATGTATGTATTTAATGCGTTCAAAGAATTACACTTTTAACACTAAAGTACTAAAAAAAAAATTAACTTGAATTGTCCGCACATATTTGTTTCACTATTATTTCATTTTTATTGTCCGATAACGCGACACCCGTAGGCAGGATCGCCATGTAGGGATGAGAGTTGGAGACAAGTAATCACAACAAGGATCGTATATGAACTCTCTTTATTAGGATATAGATCAGCCTTATATACTAGGATACACACACATAGGCATCGGTTCTTATATGCTATACTTACACCTCTACAAAATATATTTCATATTTTGTTTTATTTTTTATTAACACAGCCATTCGGTCAACTAACATACTATCTACATCTACCAGGCGAGTCCATGGCCGTATCCAAGACCATGTCCGAGACCGAGTCCATGACCAAGACCGAGTCCATTACCGAGACCGAGTCCGTGACCGGCGTAACCGAGGCCTAGACCTTGCGCACCGTAGGCGATGGCGCCATGCGCGATGGGAGCGGCGTAGGCGGCGTGAGCGATGGGGGCGGCGTGGGCGATGCTGGTAGAGTAGGCGCTGTGAGCGAGAGGAGCGGCGTGCGCGGCGTACGCCAGAGGAGCGGCGTGCGCGACGGCGACGGGAGCGGCGTGCGCGATGGCGACGGGAGCGGCGTGCAGCAGAGCGTCCTTGCGCACGACGGCGTTGAATCCGGAGTGGGCGTCAGCGGCGTAGTCGACGGTGCGCTTTGTGCCGTCAGAGTCCAGCAGCGAGTACTGGCCGACCACGCTGTCGCCGATGCGGGTCTCGTGCTGGCTCTTCACGTCGCCGGTGTGGGGGTCGGACACTCCATAGGAGAAGCTGTTGTAGTTACCGCCGATACCGCTGGCCTGGGCAGCCGCCACCAAGAGAGCTACAACGACGAACTGAAAATAAGAATGTCGAACTTTAGCTAAGTATTTTCTAATGCTTTACATGATGGATACACCACGTCGTTAAAGTATTTAATTTAATAAGAAATCTCTATTTATTTGGGCAAGGATGTAGAATAAAAAGATCTTGTTCCATTCAACGCGCAATTTCAGTAGTGTCTTCTAATTTTGTTCTAATATTAATTTAGGGGAATATAGTTTATTTTACACAAAACACTTAATCACGTTCCATAACACTACCATGAAAATAACATAATAGAAAACTATGCTATATGCGACTAAAACGCCATTGGGAGCTGTGCTTTTCCCGATAGTTCTCTGATAACACTTCCTTTAAATTTTAAATGCGAAAATGAATTGACTTAATTATTTACCTTCGCAGCCATTTTAAATGTTTAATTGTTCGACTTCGACTTGCAACTGATACACATAAGGTTTTTACAACTATTTATATTAACAGTAGCGTTGCATTTCGGAGGTCAAGACCCGTAGTATCCGCGTACGTTGGTATTATTTAGAACAAGTATACTGCCTTATCTTGATCCTTATTACATGGAGATAAGGTATATTAGTGTCATGTGTTTGTATTATGCGGATTGGGTGCACGCTCTCGATGAAGGGCAGCAGGACATTAAGAAATTCGAGTTATTTTGATAATTTATGGTTTTCGGAAGGGTTTCCTCCTTATATTAAACAATAGGGCAATATACTTTAGGGCACGGATGTTACCCAACTCGTACAGTCATCACCAGATATATCGGAGCGAGCGGCCACGGTGATCAAAAATATCTGAACAGGCATTCTAATGTAAAGACTAGAGCCTCGAATATCTGGGTGCTTAGCCAAGTTGCCAATCGCTAACGCTTAATCGTCAATCGTAAACGAAAAGTCTAAATAGGTATATTTTGTCGCACTAACATGAAAGAGTGACAGAGACGGAAAACTACGATACGTTACTAAGCGTTAGCGATTGGCAACTTGGCTAAGCATTCAGAGCTCCTTGGGTACTTTGTAATATTTGATGGCGATTTTATCTACAGGGTGGTCCAAACCTTGACGTCAAAAAATTTTTTTTAGATTCCTCACGTCATGTGCTATCAGAACATACATGGGGTATACCCCATGTATGTTAGCCGATTTTTTGTAGTTTTCGAGTTATGAATTTTTGAAAATTTTTTTTGAGAAATTCTGGAATGAAGAAATTTATTAATAAAAAAAAACTATTTAGTTTTTTAACTAGTTTCTTTTTGTAAAAGTATTACTACAAATAAAGCATTTACTGACAAAAAAATTAGCGTCTTCACTTTGATACAGTAGGATAAAAAAATACCAAATTCAAAATTTTACGCTAAAAACGCATTTAATGTACGTAAATAAAACAAAAACATATCCCAAGGAATTCTCGTATTCTAAAGACCGCCCTAGACCTTGAGCCTTCGTAAAAGCAAAAAAAAAGTGGTACTTAATGATGAGGATTTTTCGGAGTAGTCGGTCAAATAAACTTAAAAAAGCTTAAAATTTTAAAGTAGTAAAAAATGACTTGAATAGTTATTCAACTCTCGAACGAAAACTCAATTTGTGTAGTTACACAAATTGAGTTTTCGTGGTATTTTCTGTCTTTGTTTATTGATAAAAACAACAAAACAGACGAAATTTTACTTTATTTTTAAATTAAAAATTTAGAAGTTTTTTTTAAGTTTATTTGACAGACTCCGAAAAACCCTCATCATTAAGTATCACTTTTTTTTTGCTTTTACGAAGGTTTAAGGTCTAGGGCAGTCTTTAGATTACCAAAAATCCTTGGGATATGTTTTATTTTTTTATTTACGTACATTAATGCTATTTTGATGCGATTTTAACGTAAAATTTTGAATTTGGTATTTTTTATCCTACTTGTATCAAAGTGAGGACGCTAATTTTTTTGTCAGTAAATGCTGTATTTGTAGTAATACTTATACAAAAAGAAAATATTAAAAAAACCCAAAAGTTATTTTTTATCAATAAATTTCTTCATTCCAGAATTTCTCAAAAAATTTTTTTTCAAAAATTCATAACTCGAAAACTACAAAAAATCGGCTAACATACATGGGGTATATTCTGATAGCCCATGACGTAGGGAACCTAAAAAAAAATTTTTGACGTCAAGGTTTGGACCACCCTGTATATCTGATAAAATAATAAGAAAATCTGAATATAAAAGAATTATGAACAGTCTATTGTGTGTCTGATCCGATTTCCTATTTTTTTTAATCATAAATATACAAGGTTTTATTACGATTCACCTGTTCCGATGTTTTTCTGACCGAAATGAAATCTTACTTGTAAAATTTAACGCACTTTCCGGTTGCAGATTGAGATGAAATTCCGTATAATTAGATAGATATTGTAAGTTGTATGACTATGCGATGTAAGAATATAAAACTGATGATGAAGTAGGAAGGTGCATGGCCACAGAAACTTAGGAACGATACCCTATCAAGTTTGAACTCATGTTGATTGCCTACCGCGAACTATGACATCCGAAAATTTCGGGGTTTTTTTCTCTATCACTCTAATGGCGTCTTCGTAGTAGTGACAAAGACAATACTTACCCCGAAATTTACGAACTTCGGTGTCCGCGGTAGCAGGCCTGATGAGTACTAGACGTAATGCTTAAAAATAGTACAGTCGATGGTATAAGATGTGGAACAACTCCAATTGATTTATAAAATATTTTTGAAATAAAACTATGAAAACGGATAAACTCGCGTATATTAACTAATTTTAACTTCATTCCGACGTTTCGAACCCTTAATAATAATACTCGATTAATATTCGCGAGTTTATCCGTTTTCATAGATTTATTTCATGAGTAATCCTCGCGGTAACCGAAGAAAATATTAAAATATTTTTGATTTGTATTTTTTAAGTAGTAACACAACCTATGTATACCTACCTACCTATACTTCCACATGTTGTGTCAAAAACACAGTCGCTTTATAAATCACGGCGATTACCTGGAGTTAAACATATTATAAGCAGAGATCGGACAAATGTGCGTCAATGTTCGCAATAGTATGGACATGACTTAAAAATTTGATTAAATGAATTTAAACGAATAATTTCCTAAAATTCGACTTCGAAGTTTTAAAGTGACTATCTAGAAGAGTTTTCATAGTTGCCAGTATCAAATAAATAATTTTCTGAAAATGATTAACTGATTAATTTTTCAATAAAATTTCGAGTCATTCCATATTATTGCGAACAATGTCGCACATTTGTCCGATCTCTAATTATAAGTAAATATCTGGGTACCTACTAATGTACAGAGGCGATACCGGGTGACTCAAAATACCTCAAGATACCTAGTAGTGTGTAGTTATACTTATTATACCAAATAGAACAAGACTGAGCAAAATCGCACACTGTCATAAGATAAATATGTGTAATTGTGCAATATTAATATGAATGTGTAATATTAGGTACGTAGATATTATGAGAATGTATGAAACTGAAATGTGAAACGGATATGATGATTCTCTATAACTTATGCAGAGACAACTATAAGTGCTCGGACCATTTGTCTTAAATTATCATCATCTCTGGTTTGCTACAGCGAACGCCGAAGTTCGAAAATTTCTGGGATTTGGAACGAAGGTGTCATTAGAGTGACGTCAGAGAGTGAGTGTCAGAGACAAAATCCCCCAAATTTGCGAACTTCGATGTTCGCGGTAGCATACCAGGATGCTTAGCCAAGTTGCCAATCGCTACCGCTTAGTAGCGTATAGTAGTTTTCCCTCCCTGTCACTCTCTCCCATTAGTGTGACAAAGACAGTTAGCTGCCTTTCATTTACGATTTTTTTTTTTATTGAAAAACAATTGAACACTTACATAATATCCTAAACAATATTTTCGACAAACTGTGAAACAGTTTGTCGGCGATTGACGATTAAGCGTTAGCGATTGGCAACTTGTCTAAGCACCCTGATAACGCCAGTAGGCTGGATAAGAGCAGCTACATTAAAAGTGGCAATAGACCTGCGGATTATGTCGTTAAGCATCGCATGTCTTGAAGATAACTTGGTCCGTGGTGCCCCAGTGGGTCCACGTCTGTACCAGAACAGCATAAGTGAGGGTAAATACCGCGGCCCCGAGTCTCAGACTGGTTGCGAGCCTAAGGAATCCAGAAAAGTTTCCGTTCTGAAGGCTGACAAAGTTATATTTGACCAGTCGGTAACGAACTATATACCTACAGTTGGGTGTAGTTGTAATACGGTCACAATAGGTACTCTAGTGCTTTCACACGTGCTGAAGTAACTATTCGGATGTTTCATACAACCTTAGTCGACTTCAAATGAAATTTGTACGTTATATGTAAGTACTCTTGTTAGGTTTTAAAATACTATGCTATCGTGCCCATCATCCAGCTAAAAGGTTGGCCTTTCGTTCGGTTACATTTATGTATATGATCTAATTGATCTGTCCTCATTTTCCCAATGTGATTTCTAAATGACATAGGTATTCGATTTTTGTCAAATTAATAATGAATGAAAAGCTTGTTTAGGTTGAGGTTACTCTTAACATATGTAGTTTGCTTTTATGTAATATGTAGAACAAAAGAAAAGCGACTATATTTTCAAATTCATTAGGTTTCAATTTCAATGGCTCAAATTGACTATGACGGGCAGTATGAGGCTATAGCCTCATACTGCCCGTCATGATGTATACATCATCATTATCATCATCAGCCCTTAGTCGTCCACTGCTGGACATAGGCCTTCCCCAATCCGCGCCACCATACTCGGCTATACATAGATCAAATAAATATTCACTGTAAATGTTGAGCAATTTTTTTATAATTTGCTCATAAATGTGACTAGCTTATTACTTATTTAGTAGTTTAGCAGTGGCTATAAATTCGAATAAAAATCTTAAGTGTCCTGTGACTGTCTCCTGATATTTTCAAATTTGATCTAGTAACACTGCGTAAGGTACCTGTTTAAACCATTTTCAAAATTATCTTTAAAATAAAACCGAATTTATGTTTCATATCATTTATTCATAAATAATAATAATAATCCTTTTTCAATATAAATCACAGTTTATCTTGGAGTATCACTTAGTTTTTGGTTATTTTCAGTAGAGATCCGATTACCATCCTCCGTAGTTAGCACCATAGGCTAGACCACGGCCGTATCCAAGACCACGGCTGTATCCAAGACCACCGTAGCCAAGACCACCGTAGCCGAGACCACCGTAACCCAGACCACCAGCGTAGCCGAGACCGTTACCCAAACCAAGTCCATGGGCACCATAGCCGAGTCCAAGGCTCTGAGCGCCGTATCCAAGACCAAGACCACCGTAGCCTCCGAGACCATGGCCGTAGGCTAGAGGAGCATGGGTGATGTGGGAAGAGTATGAAACGGGGGCAGCGTTTCGGGCGTAAGCCAGAGGGGCGGCGTGGACAAGAGGAGCGGCGTGGGCTAAAGGAGCGGCGTAACCCAAGGCACCGCCGTATCCCGCAGCATAACCGTGTCCAATCGGGTCTTTCCGCACAACAGCATTGAACCCAGTATGCGGATCAGCAGCGTAATCAACAGTACGCTTCGTGCCATCAGATTCTAACAGCGAGTACTGTCCACGCACGCTGTTGCCTACTCGGGTCTCGTGCTGGTTCTTCACGTCGCCGGTGTGAGGGTCGGATACTCCGTATGAGAAGCTGTTGTAATTGCCGCCATTAACACCGCTGCCTTGGGCGGCCGCCACTAGAAGAGCCATTACGACAAACTGAAAGAAAAAAAACACTTTTTAATTTTGAAGAAGTTGCATTTGCGTCTTGAAGTCACCGTTTGTACCAAGAAGAATAAAATATGTGCCACACTAAAGATACTACTGACTATGAAGTTTGCAAATTTCGAAAATTCGTCTCTGACACTTTAATGAAAGTAATGAAGCCATCGTTGGCGTGACAAAGACAAATCCCCGAAATTTGCTAACTTTGGAGTTCGCGATAGACGAACAGGTTATCAAAACAAAAAATACTTTCTCTGTAGTCAACAACTTGTGTGCATGAATTGTATGGTCTAACCGTAGATAAATATGAAAGAGGCGATGCCGTTTATACGGATTGCAAAAACGAACAATAATTAAGGTGAGGTTGGTTATCCTGAACTTTTGCATAGTCCACAGGAAAGACGCGAATTAATATTTCTGCATCTACGACCCATGTTTATGTTTCATAATATAACCTCCAAAAACACTTAGCTTGTAACTAAAGTCATTTAATTTTGGATACTTTACCTTCGCTGCCATTTTGGTATGTTTGTTTGGTCAACTTCAACTTACTACTGATTACTGCTGAAGTTTATTACTATTTATATTCACGCTGAGCCTCTTTTTAGCCGTCTGGAGGCCGGAGCTGAACCGTAACGAATACATCATATAGGCAACATTTTAGTAATCTTGTGAGTTATGAGAATTAACGTAATTTTTGCAAGTCTAATGTTGCATATTTGTGCATACCTACTGGTGAACGAGGCCGTCTCAGGCAGCTCAAAGATGATGCACTGTGTCGAGGAAATTGCCCTAGTCCCACGGTAAGCTCAATTAAGGCATGTGATGTAGGTACAATGCCACGATGGATATAGATAGATATTTAAATACCTACATAAACAGCCACGACCAAGACAAAAATATTTGTGATAAATAAATACACAAATAATGCGCTCGCTGGAATTCGAATCC
Source organism: Thaumatotibia leucotreta (assembly GCA_025490895.1). NCBI lineage: Eukaryota > Metazoa > Arthropoda > Insecta > Lepidoptera > Tortricidae > Thaumatotibia > Thaumatotibia leucotreta. Next base: position 23,830 of record JALPQI010017744.1, on the reverse strand, counting down.
AGAACCTCCAGCTTCGTATGCAGGGTCAATACCAACTAGGCAACGGAAGGTTTAGAAGAAAAACATATTTATTCTCGCAGAGGAGCTAAAGTCGTCTGATATAAGAATAGAATAGAATAGGATATTTTTTTATTCACATAAAGCACACATTACAGAACAGCAAAAGTAAATACAGTGGAAACATTGTCAGGGTTAAAGGGTAAAGTAAAAATATTACTATCTTGTAGCAACACTAAAATTTAGTCGTAGCAACTTTTACAAGATCTAAAAATAAGACATTAAAGCACCAATTTACAAGCTTACCGTGGGACTAGGTCAATTGTCCACCGCCGCGTGGTGACAACAATAAGAATACATCACCACCCCAACTTTTTTTTTAGTACAGATGGTGCCTTTTTTAGGCGCTAGTGCGAGAAGTCGCTCATTTTACGTCAGGTCCAAAACTTTGCAGGGCCACCTGCACTAAAAAACGTCGTACGAGACACGCGCAAAAAGAAAATTCGTATTCGAATTTCATCTTTTTTGCATTTGTGACGTAATGTACTAATATAGGTACTACATGGCTAACATTTTTTACGCCCGATTTTTTTTGCCAGGTTCAATATTGTATGGACGAACAATATGACCTTGCGATTTTTCCTTACCCAAATATATTGTTACATTTTCATAAAATTTGCTAGCATTAGCATTATTTATGAGCCAAAACCGAAAGGGGTTTCCGTGAGGTCAGTGTGAGTTACGGACACTTCCTTTAGGCATTCGGAATGCGTTACATATTCGTACATTTTAATTTTAATAACTAACCATATAAATACATGCTTCTCTGGTCCGTTATCATTCGTGGCGTAGACAACAAACAATACAAACATGTTCTCAAAGGTAAATATCGACAGACAAGGCTGATAAAAAGTTTAAGTTAATTGATTAAAATATTCGTGCGTAACTTATTCGAATCAACGATCGTGTAATGGATATCGTTACAGTTGTTGATTTCGATTTTTATCTCACGCCTACAAGCTGATTGTTTATGATATTTTTACAAATAATTATGCATTTCTTATTTACAAGATGTTCAGTTTTAAACTGTTACTTTCGTGTATTTTATAAAAACGATATCGATAACGTTTGAATATTGTGCATTGTGATAAAATTTGTCTGTATTTTAAGCATGGTTGATGTTTAAGCACGAAATAATCTCATTCTTTAAGATAAGTCCCACAGACGATAACTTGCCTAAGCCGAGACCACCAACATTTTAGTTAGCTCTAATCTTACGACTTTCATTAAATTTAAAACTAAATATACTTAGGTATCTTAGTCTGGCCGAACAGTAAATCCTTTGCAAGTATCTGTAACTTTAGGTTGAGCGCGATAGAATGCTTTACGTATCGAGTAAAACCTAACGTAACTTTTACTTTGCAACTCATGGTATGGCTATTGTATACCCAGTCAGACAATTAACCTGAATTATTTATCCCACCAGATCGCAGTCCTCGCTCTTTTCGTGGCAGTAGCCCAATGCTCCAACGGAGGCTACGAGTACTCTTACGGGGTTTCAGACCCCCACACCGGCGATGTGAAGAGCCAGCACGAGACCAGAGTAGGAGACAGCGTCCGTGGGCAGTATTCTCTGCTGGAATCTGACGGGTCGAAGAGGATTGTGGATTATGCTGCTGATGCGCACAGTGGGTTTAATGCTGTTGTGAGGAAAGATGTGGGTGTACACCCGGCTCCTTTGGCCCACGCCGCTCCTTTAGCATACGCCGCTCCTCTGGCCCACGCTGCCCCTCTCGCTCACTCCGCTCCTTTAGCCTACTCCGCCGCTCCCGTCGCGTACTCCACCCAGATCGCCCACGCTCCTTTGTCTCACGCCTACGCCGCTCCTCTTGCTGGAGCCTACGGCGCCCATGGTCTCGGCTTGGGCTATGGTGGTCTCGCTAACGGTCTGGGATCTGGTCTCGGATACGCTGGTCTCGGTCTCGGCCATGGTCTTGGCTATGGAGGATGGTAAAGTTTGAAAACCAAACGGAATTTAGTCGGAAGGAAAATTGTTGTGATGTAAATAATATATGTGCTTATTTATAAACTGAATTCATACCAAACAGACCAATAAATGAAATATCGGTGAAATGTATTTTTTCCTAGAACCTTTTTATTCCTGAATCCTTCTATAGAATTAGATACCTTCTGATTTAGGCTGTTTAAAATGTTTTTTTAGTACAGATGGTGTATTTTTTAGGCTCTAGTGCGAGAAGTGGGTCATTTTACGTCAGGTCCAAAACTTTAGAGGGCCATCTGTACTAAAAAACGTCGTACGAGACACGTGCAAAAACGAAATTCGTAACTCGTGTCGATTTAAAACATCGCCACTCGTTTAGAATTTCATGTTTTTCGCACTTGTGTCGTAATGTACTTTTGTAATCACATAGTAAGTAATAATCACGTGAATCTAGTGTGCATTAATTTATAAACTCAGTTTTAATACATAAGTACATTACATGTATAAGAGTTATAGTGATATAAGATCGATAATTGTTAATTCTAAACACCAATCCTGGTATACACTAGAAACAGACTAATCATAAGCAGCTAATAATAAAATGCCAATGGGATTCCAATGCTCGATGAAGCAATTACTAAACGTTGAGATAATAGGAGACCAGTAAATAAAACAGAATGGAAGCCTACATAAAAAGTGGTACAACTTGCATGCTATACGAGTATATAAGGCAAATCGCATGCCAGCTAAATGGAGCTTTGCAATGCTATTGTGGCTTTCGGATAGCTGACTAAATTATATTAAGTGGAAACTAAGCCTGCGTTTCCACCAGAGATTTTCGAGGATGTGTTTCCATACAAATGACACCTATTAATGACTCGAGCGAGGTGTCATTTGTATGAAAACACATCCTCGCACATTTCAGGTGGAAATGCAGCCTAAACGTGAGCTACTTTTCAGATTAGAGAGACGTGATTGTCAGACGTTTCCACATGCACAGCAGTGAAAAAAATCGTAAAAAACAATACAAAGCCAATTGTATTTCAATCTTAAGAAAATATTTAATATTAAGTATAGGACTTAGAATTAGCGAATTTTACTTTGAGGTTTTTTTCATAAAATCAAAGTGTAAAGGCAAAAATTATGCTACTAAAAATACGAAAGGTTATTATCATAGAGGCAGCATTTTCCCGGATAGCCCCAATACTCAATTTTTTTTATTAATATCTGGGGACATCTTACACCAAATCGACCTAGTCCCACGGTCAATTAAGGCTTGGGATGTGGGTACCAGGCGATGATATATTATACAATTTATACATACAGGGTGTTGCCTGTAACAGGAGCAAAAAATGAAATGGTACACTAATAACCCAATAAATAGTCATAATTTAATAGATAAAACTTAAAAAAAAAATTTTTTTTGCAAAAAAAAAAAAAAATTTTTCCTTTTTTTTATGTAGTTTTACTGCAGTTGACTTATACCAAAAAAGTTAAATCGGAGTAACACAAAAAAAAAAATTTTTTTTTGCTAAACCAGTTAAAAAACCATGATTTCAAAAAACTTTTTAGCTCATTTAGTTTTATGTCCACTGAACTACCAATATGTTTAATCATTAATAAGGTACAATGTTGTGATACCTAGATACATCACTCATAGGTCGTAACTTTAACATACTGTTTCTCCTTAATGGATAACTTTAAAACACTGGGACCTTTTGCGAATAACTACAGGCAGTCAGAGGAGTCTTCCATTTGATTTTTTGCTCCTGTTACAGGCAACACCCTGTATAATAGATAGATACTTAACTTAGACAGCCACAACCAAGGCATATAATATGTTTGTGATAAATCAATACACAAATATTGTCCTCGCCGGGATTCGAACCCGGAGCAGAGATTCGTAGGCAAGTTCACTTGATTATCTAGGCTACAGAGGCTTAATTGCTTTGCCGTGAAATGATGATTTGTAATCATCATGTCATAAGCTGGAGTAAACAGGGTCCTAGGAACGCTGAGCTTACCTATATGGAAACAACCAAGAAAACGCGAAAAAATACTCCTAATTATGAGTTACTTGATACCCTGTTTACTCCTGCCCCACTACTCAGATGTCACCCTGTAGTTGTAGATTGAACGTCTTTATTATCTACCGGTCTCTATAAAGTGTATCTTAAACATAGATAACATCGAGAAGCTTAACCTTTTCCTTATCGTCTAAATGAAACAATTATGTTCTGCGCCTAAAATGAAACTAGTGCGATTTGCTTCAAGTCGTTTCCTGTTTAACTTGTTATAACGACTTGCAAAAAATGGCGTTTCGGTTTTAGGTGATTAAAATAGTTCAAACTATGTACTTGTATGCGTCCTTGGGTAATTATATTATCGTAAAATTATTCATTCATATGGAGCAGGATTTGCGCCTAGTACCTACGTCTACAAGTGTCCTTTTTATTACGTAATAAAATTGTAATACGATAAATTACGAGTAGGAATTTGCATTACGTTAAAATTATTTAAAAACCGGCCAAGAGCATGTGCGACCATCGGTATTGGATTCCGTAGCTATTCAAAAACGGATAGGCCGATTATGTTCGAAATAGTTTTCATTTAAAGTACCTATTCTACAAGCATAAAATTCATGTTTTTTATATATTTGGACCCACTACACTATATATTATAATCACGGGAGGGGGACCTTATTTAAATTCTGGAGCGGTTATTTCGAAAACTATTTTCTTTAATAAGTATAGTACCTACATTACGATGTATACAAGTGCAAAAAAGTAAGTTCGAAACGACTGGCGATAATCTAAAAATTCTAAAATATGACCAAGGTGTTTTTAATCGTCACGAGTAACCTATTTACGTATTTGTTTTTCGCACGTGTACCTATCGTACAACGTTTTTCAGTACAGATGGCCCTCCGAAGTTTCGACCTGACAAAAAATATCTAGTGTCATAGTTTTCTCTCTCTGTCAATCTTTCTTATGAATGCGACAAAGATAGTTAGTTATTATATTTTATGATTCTGTTTTTTTTTATATTTGGCCGTTTGTCGATTGGGTTGTATCCTGGAAATTTGGCGCGATAATAGAATATTATTAGTAGTGATTTATTGATACTCATGTCTGCCTGCGACCACGGGTGTAACGTCATGCCCGAAACGTCAGGATATAATTAAACGTAAGTTTACGCGATTAGGACCCGTTTGTATTTAAAATATGAGTGATAATCGTGAAAGTTTAAATCGCAAATAGTGCGACTGCTTGCAAAACATTTCATAAAATTATTCTAATTCCAAAATAAATTGTGTTTTTAAAATTTTATTGGATGATAACGAACTATTATGAACATAAAATCCTATTTTTAATAGATACGAGTAGGTACCATTCTTATTTATTTCACTATTTTCGTCATGTCAAAATGTGTCATGGTCTCAGTAGTCATCCTACTGTTTTTATCTATACTGTGTAATACGTTTGTTATTGTTTTGGTTTAATATATTGAATAACATAATTCTATTAATTTAGTCACTCACCACTTATGTTTATTCAGTCTCCGAAGCCCCAGTGACGATAACTTTTTTTTATGTGTTATCACACCAATCTTAAAGATAGTTTGGTTGACGACAGCGGTCCGCAAAATTGACGTACGCCCTCCCTCCAACAGGTCCCAATTGGGACTGAAAGATGACCGCAAGTACGATCCGGGAGCACAATTTCACATATTTTGTATGATGAAATATAATTCTTACAATATTAATTATTTCATCTCGAATACCTTTGACACAGACTTTGACGTTTCTTCTGATATATTTTTTTCTTGGTAAAGTTATGTAGTTCCGTGGCAAAATGAGTTTTCATGCAGAGATTAGACCTATGTTTGGGGTCGTTTTCTATAGGGCTAAGTTTATTTAAGTACCTAATACTAATCAATGCGTGATAGATCAAGTTCTTAAGTGTAACATATGTAAGTTTTTCATCATAAGGAAGTAGTATTATTAAGAAAACTGAAAAAAACAAACGGGAATTCTACTATTACCTCGCCTTAATAAAGAGCGTAATAATATGTCAATCACAAAATAATGGAAACAAAATCTACAAAAACGTTGTCATGTTAATAAAAACACTTGATAATTTTGGAAGACATACATTCCATTGAATGTAGGTGGAAGACTGATTAAGCTTAAGAATATTAACAAGTAGCGTATATTATTAATTAGTGACAAAAACTTTAATTAGTAGGAAGGTACTTTGCGATTTGCTATGGGAACCACAAACGGGTTCATACTTATCCCTTCGCGTGGCAGACACCGGTCGGCACTTTTCGTCTTAGCTGGCGGTGTCCCGCTCACTCCAGGAAAAAATACTCCGTAGAATGGCAGTGGCCGGCTGCGGTACCAAATTAGAGGTACTCAGTTTTGAAGTGAAAATAAATACCTAAGCCTGTATTTGCACTGTTCTAACACTTAGCAATCGAAATTGATAAACAGAGATGACTAGCAGGTGGTCAGAAACGTCAACAAAGCTTTACTTTCTTAGACACTTCACTCTGTAAGTTTGGTTGCACGATGGTGTTTGGATGTACAAAACGTGGGAGTGTTTCATTCGTTTTTTACTATTTAAAGTGGTATTTCGAAGAGAAATTTGTAAAAATAAGATGACTGGGTAACTAATACATATAATTCTTAGACATTGTTTGTGTTCTGACTAGGTTTTTATTAATAAAAAACGATATTCATCAGGTGCTTTGGATTCGCTTGTTGACATGCGCGCCAAACAAATCATATTTTGACGCCAAATATCAACAGATTTATTTAATTAAACTATGGGAAAAGTAGATTAATTAGTTCACAATTAGGTTAATTCTAGTTGCAAATTGATGCAAATAAAACACTATTCGACGAAATATTCAAATAAATAACACTCGGCACTAAACGGTCAGGAACGGGACGCTTGCCAGCTTGGCCAATATCAACCGCAGTCGCCATTTTGTTCGATAGCTTCATAATATGGATAAGACTTTTGATTTGAGTATAAAGGTAGGAGATATTTTATTCTGACGGATATATTTACCTGGCGACTGAAAAATCGGCCCTAAGTTGGTGGTAAAGTACTAGTAAAAACAATATAAAATCAACTTTTGGTACTACTGCCTTACGTTACGTACAAATTACATTATAAAAAGACCAATACCGCTGCGGGAATTCACCAGACAATTTGCACTAAAATAGTCGTATCCATACTATGATAGTCGCTCTTAGGTGTCTTCTGGGTAGAAATTCCTTGTTTTCTTTCCTGATTTTTCAAATATTTTTGTATTATACCAGGTTTTGCTTTTCTTACATTCTTTTGTAAATGTAGTCTAGTTTCAGGAAACAAATCCTTAATCTAAAACGATGATTATTTGTGACAGTTATAAGTCGTTGGTTGCTTGTATCTATTTCATGTCGTTTTTTTGGGGTTACATTTTATTGCTTATAGCTTAAAAAGTATACATTTCTTGAAAATGATAGTTTGCAAAAGTAAGAGATTATAAACCAATTTCGCAAATAAATATAAAACACGGGTCACTTGATCCACACTTTTCTCTGAAACAAGCTTGTAAAATGAGCTTTTTTATACTGATCGGTGCGGCGGCTCTCGCTAGGGCCAATATTTGTGAACCTTCTACTTGTAAAAAAATGTTTGATGTGATGTGTTTATTTTAGTTATTTTTCATAAATAGTGTATATAGTTGTACACCAACACATTTTATTACCAAAATATTGCATAATTTCTGAATTACGGAACATAATGTACCGAAAAGTGGGGAAAATCTTTTATCTCCAACTTTAACGTTCTATAATATTCTATTTTTAGACTTTAAGCCTAATGTTTGTTTAGGATCTGGTAGCATATTTTGTCGTGATTAAAATGCTATGCAATATGTGAATCAATTATATACAAAAATGAGTGTAATTGCAGTTTTTCTAAAATGCTATAACTGAAGCGAAATGTCTCGCCAAACCCCTGCCAGCCAACGGAAACGTTGCAAAAAATGGTCTGCCAGCCGACTTCATTTTATTTCTGTCCCGGAGCAGGACACCGCCACGCGAAGGGTTATACTGCTTACCATCAGGCAAGCCATATTATTATGCTTATTTTCCACCGTCGTGATGGCATAAAAACTTAACTTAAACTACAACTCTCTAGCTAACTATTCTAGAAAACTGAAAAGTATTCTGAATAGGAGGTGCATACATGTCTTGCTTGCCCTTGGAGTATGGTCTTTACTTCTCTTTAAATTATTACTTATATTATAAATGTTCTGAGTTTTTAGAGACTTTACATCTCTTGTTATTAATTATTATTATTTCAATTTATTTAAAATCAATTTTATGTTTTTTTAATGCACGTTAGTTGTAAGATGTACCATGATTGTTTGAAAAAATAAGTCCCGCCAAGTTTCTTACCGGTCCTTCTCGGATCAGCGGTGTAGGGTTAGAACCGGAAGTAGTTTTAATACTTAGACGATTCAAAAGAGTTTGTTGCTATTCCAATTTGAATAAAGAATTATTTGACTTTGACTTTGGTCAGAGGCGCCTAGCCTTGTAAGGGATTGCATATACCCGAGAAAATTGACTGCTCAGACCGAGTGGCCGAGCGGTGCAGGCATCAACCGCGAAAGCTGAGCACGTGGGTTCGATTCCCACCTAGGACGTTGGTGATACTGGTCGTTTTTTCTTTGGTATATGACATCCAATATTTATAATTTAGAAAAGTAGATTTTAAAGAAAAGAAAAAAATACAATGTTTAAGCTTTCGTGTGCCGGAATGTGGATGGAGCTAAAAAAAAATGCAGCGCACAAGAGGTTAAATAAATGGGCACCTATCTCAGCTATGTAAAGCAATCAGGCAGATAACTTGATTGCGACACAGAAACATTTTATCATGCAAATGTATGAACTACGATAATCCTACGAGAAATGGAGTACAGTTGGCAACAATAGTAATAAAATTTGTTCTCGACGCCCATTTTGCCTTTGTAGCTAACTTTAAAGAAGGAGGAAGTTCTCAACTCGACTAAGTATTTTTAGGGTTCCGTAGTAAACTAGGAACCCTTATAGTTTCGCCATGTCCGTCTGTCCGCAGCATAGCTCGTTGGCCGTTTGTACCAGAAATTTGCAATCAGATATACATATCAATCAAGCCGACAAAAGTGGTAGAATAAAATGTAGATTTTTTTAATATATAGGGGAGGTCCCCTATTAGTAAAGTGGGGATGTTTTTTTTATTTTGCTGTAAACCTAATAAAACACCAACACTCACTCTTGAGGAGTTTAGTATTTGTTTTGTAACTTTGTATAATTTGGAACATTTTCTGATCTATGTTGGCAAGTAATTTGAACTTTAAGTAAGTTTTTACCTAACATTTTATGTTGTAAGAATTATTTAGATTATTCTACAATAATAGTATAAGCGGAATAGGGTATCAAGATAAACCACATTGGTTTAATAATACTTTTAAGGAAACTGTAAATTATTTTATTAAATTATGTCAATTAAAAAAAATCGGATTCGTTACTTGATTCACTCATATTAAACACAGCTTAAGTTATGATTTACTCTAAGGAAATATCGACCAACATTTTCTTAAACAACATACAATGGTCTCACGGTAATCAATTAATCACGTTTCATAGATAGATTCAAATAGTTAGATACTTAAATACATAGACAGTCAGATACCTAGGAACAAATATTTGTGATAAATAAATACACAAATAATGCCCTCGCCGGGATTCGAACCCGGAACCTCCAGCTTCGTGGACAGGATCACTACCAACAAGGCTACGGAGGCTGATTATACTTGCTTACATCAAATTTTATGTCTGTAGATGTATTTTTATCTGCTTATTGTCGCTGATTGTACTCTCCAATATTAATCCTGATTGTACTTAAAGGTAAGACACTGTTTGAATAAAATCACAAGTTTATCGAAGCATTCTTTACAAAGCAAGTCAACACAATTCTATAACAAATAATATAGTCGCCATCATAAGCGTTAGCGATTGGCAACTTGGCTAAGCACCCTGCTCAGATATTTGTAAGCACCGTGACTGTTTCGATATAATATATCTGAATATCTGAATCAGATATATTATATCGAAACAGTCACGGTGCAGTAGGGTGCTTAGCCAAGTTGCCAATCGCTAACGCTTAATCCTCAATCGTAAACGAAAGGCAGCTAACTGTCTTTGTCGCACTAATACGAAAGAGTGACAGAGAGGGAAAACTACGATACGCTACTAAGCGTTAGCGATTGGCAACTTGACTAAGCATCCAGTAGCCGTACCATGAGTTGGAAAGAAGAGAATACGTTAGGTTTTACTCGATACGTAAAGTATTATATAGCGCTCGCACTGAAACATTGGAGCGAGCTTTAGGTACGTATCGTTCCGTTTACCGATAAAAGTCATAGTTCAGTTACAGGCCTATAATATAGTCATGGCATTAGAGTTAAAACTATAACCACACAGGTAACCTATATTTGAATTGTATCTACTTGTGCATTCATCATTTACTTAACTAAAACTAATCTTAACTGAAGAATAAAACTAGCAATAGAGATCTCAGTAAGTGCCTAATATTATTTTATAACTACTCGGTATCTCTTCTACTCGTAATGTGTACCTAATCCTATTGGTGTAGGGTATCATTGGTCGGTTAAAAAAAAGTGTCAGAAGAAAGTTTATTTTCAAGTCAATATGTTTGGAAATAACTACTAAAATATTTTAAAAAAGGGATACATTTTTTAAACGCCTTTAAATTTTAATCCGTGGTATATTATATTTTTTGTGTCCGTGGGTCCACATAATATGACCAAAATCATGAATAGGGTTGTAGAATAGGTACTTTAAAATATAACTATTTCAAAAATATTTTTCCTATCCATGGCCCGACATGCTCTTGGCCGGTTTTCTATTTACCTACTCCTTCTACTTCTTGAGATGTTCTGACAGTTTGACAAATATTATATTCAGTAAAATTGGCCTTCGTACAAGTGATCTTTATTTGCAACCCACCTTACTGCTCTCTGTGCGATGGCAAAGAAATTGATAACATTGCTTACCTTGAAACTTATAAGGTATGACATGTGACGTCAGAGTTTAGCATGAAAATCTGATTGCTACGCATAACTAGGTAGTTATTTGTTTAGCATTTTATTGGACTTATTAGACTGCTAATAGATTGCTCCAATTTCCTTGCAAATTTGACAGGACCAGTTTATGCATGCGATAGGAATTCATTTGACCTGAATTTAACTTAAATGTCAATGTTGTCAATGTTTTTGAAAATAATAGTAATTTATTTACGCCTTTTATCCTTGTCGCAAATGTATGTGCTAAAAATAGATAGGTAGGTACATAGGCACATGGAAATAGACATATTATATTGTGGTACCGAGTAAGCGTAAACCGATATGAAAGTTTTTCTAGCTGTTGTCAGATCTATCTCATATTTTTGTCATTATGACAGCCACCACATAAATTTACGAGTACATACACAACATTATATTTTAAAATATTCTTGAAACATACAAATGTCCCAAGTCCCAAGCAATATTTGGATCCATCAAAAAATCAGTAAATAAACACTTTTCTCAGTAGTTTAAAAAAATATTTTCTAATAATACAGCAACTTATTTATCTTATTTTATTTCCTTTTCCACACGCTACGCTTTAAAAGCAACTTTGTTAATAACCATTTTTGGCATAGATTAATCGGTTAACTTTACTAGTCAACTACTTCAAAATTATAGTAAACGCTATTAAAAGTTGCTTTAAATTAATTGTAATTCTGACTACAGACGCGGTCAGGTGTAATTTGCAACAACATGCTAAAACCATGCCGATTTAAATGCATTTTTGGAAGATGCATTCGATACACAATTCTATTCACTATCCTATGTTTTTTGACTATCCTAAAATAATGTCAATTTTATCTTAAGTCGAATAATACATTTTCGTAAATCCAATATAATATATCTGATTCCAAAAAGAAATCCACCTATTCTGTAAACACTTAAGAACGTTCCTGAAATCAGCAGCTTATTAAATATTCATATGAAGATTTTCTATTGAAAATTACACCTGACCCGTATTATTTCCCGGCGGGTAAGTAAACCCGTTGAAAGTACCTACCTAATAATAATTATATACCTACCTACAATAATTATTAAAGTTAGTTATAGACTTGAAAAAAAAATATTGAGATGCGAAGAAATCTTTGACGATAAAACAAAAACCGTTTCAAAGACGTAATATTGAAAGCCATATTTAATAATTACTATTTGAATCATTTAATATAACTAAAAAAAATTAAACTGGAGATTAAAAATACAAAAAATACAACTTAGAAATAACACAAATTACTAAAATTAAATTAACATTATTTGAATTGTATTGTCACACGTAATTACCACCACAATAGGATAATCACAAAAAAATGCAATTTGACCAATAAGGCCAAACTAAATGTTAATAAATCCAAGTTATAGCGATGTCATCGCACTTCACTTTCTCAGATCAAATAGGGCCTGCAGCACTACAAACAACACCTTTACGTCCTATATAATTTACTTACAGAGTTTATTATTTAATTAAGAACATTTTCAAAAGTCAACATAAATTCCTTACCGTTTCCGCATGGTCACAATCTCAAACTGAACAGATGAGCACAAATACCACTATAATTAACCGCAAAAAACGCGAACACGTCTTCTACCATGCACGGAATAAATTACTTGAAGAATGCACAGCCATCCAGATTACACGACCTTGTGCTTCCGGACACATCCGACAAATCGCCCTGTCCTGTCGCTCAGATATATCTAAACAGCCAGAGCGGTCACCAACATCTCACCAAGCCTCTATTGCCATGGCGTTACTGCCTGTTCAGATATTTTTGAACAGCGTACCCGCTCCGATATATCTGACAGTGTCTGTACATACACACGCATGTTTAAAAATCTGCTACAGCCTTAAAAGCACTATCAAAATCAACCTTAATACAAGGCACTAAAGATGTCACCATGTGTGGTACATATTGAGCCTACCACGCCCTCGTATATGCTTCTTCTTATAAAAGCTCGTCGCGATCTATGAGAATCATTCTTCGATTCGGAGTACTCTAGTCTACACGCAATGGCTGCTAAGGTGATCTAGTTATAAATGTTATAATTACTAGTGTTGTGGTTAATGTGATTATTCATTAGTGTTGACATTGGAGTTTGCGATCTATTTGAGATTTTTATAATGTAGTGATATTTTTAGATTAAATGAGCTCAATGCCATTTTCAAATGTGTTAGATTTTTAAATATTAGATGTTATGTACCAAAGAATAAATAGCAAAGTTTACCAATGCCGAAATTGGGATTTCAACCCACGTCCTCAGCTTTTGCGGCTGATGTCTAAACCTCTCGGCCTAAAAATACACAAAAACTATATAAAATACAACTCAAAAAATGTTTTATAAAACAATTTGAGTTGTTCCACAAAAACACTTAGATTTTTCTTTTGTTTGCCGTATATGGTCCCAATAATGAGTATTTAATTAAACTCTCTTCAGCAATGTAAACGAGTGATATCGCATTATTTCCTGAATTCAACAATATTCTAATCGTGAATATTTTATTTCCAAAATATTTTTCATTCAATCAAACTATTCGAAAAATTTCAGCAATATAATTATGTACTAAAACATAAAAATTTTCATCACACTTGCTGTCTAAGCGCGCCATTGCTTGCGCGCGTAGCGGTAGTAGGTAATAGAAAAGTGAAATTCTCTAGGGAGTAATAGAAATGTCAGTACGTCATTTAATAATATCATGTCTTAATACTTCTTTTTTGGTTGGCAAGTGTGATGAAAAACATTGTATGCATCACGGTCGGTAAGCGGAATACTAACGAGAGTGTTAGCGTTCGTTAATGTACTTACCTCCCTTGATGCACAATGTACTATAATCTAAGAAACTTCATTATTAAGAGGATCCTACAAAGAGTCTTCAATATGTCCTAGTAGACTTTTCGCAGGATCCTCTTATTTCACTAGTAATCGGGGAAAGGGAACATATATCTCACTTTGTTTTAAAACTCCTCTATAACAGTAAAATGAGTCATACCTATTCAATGAAATTCAGGTGTAACTCTAACTCTTAAGAGATAAATTGGACACCGTGGGTTTCACGGCACTTGCTCGATTTGCAAGCTATTAAAAGTAAACTCTTTGTTGCAGTTTGTCGTAGTGCTCGCGCTGGCGGTGGCCGCCCAGGCGTCAGTAGTGCCCGTGGGCGTCGCGCGCGCAGACGACTACACCAGCTTCGCGTACGACGTGGCCGACCCCAACACCGGCGACTACAAGAGTCAGGTGGAGACGCGCGTCGGCGGCGCCGTGCAGGGCCAGTACTCGCTGCTGGACGCCGACGGCACCAAGCGCACCGTCGACTACGCCGCCGATGACGTCAATGGGTTCAACGCGGTTGTGCGCAAGGACCCTGTGGCTGTCGCCGCGCCGGTGGTCGCCGCGCCCGCTGTGGTTGCCGCGCGTACTGTTGCCGCGCCTGTTTCTTACGCTGCGCCTGTGTACTCCGCTGCTCCTGTCGTTGCCGCGCGTACTGTTGCCGCGCCCGCCATTTACTCCGCTGCTCCTGTCGTTGCCGCGCGTACTGTTGCCGCGCCTGCCGTGTACTCCGCCTCACCCGTAGTTGCGCGTACTGTCGCCGCTCCTGCCGTATACTCCGCTTCCCCCGTGGTAGCCGCGCGTACCGTTGCCGCTCCCGCTGTATACTCCACCGGGGTTGTAGCCTCAGCGCCCGCTGTATACGCCGCTAGCGCCCCCGTCGTTGCCACCCGTACCGTCGGCGTCGCTGCCCCCGCCGTATACGCCGCCTCTTCCCCCATCGTCGCCCGCACTTACGCCGCTCCCTCCGTGTACACCGGCTCCTACTATGCGGGTACCCCCTACACCTACGGCGCATACGCGGCCCCGGTTGAGCAGTGGTAAAAATCTTAACGAAGCCTTGTCTCAAGGTTCCTTAGCCATACACCACGACGTGTTCTTCTTAATGTAAATAACTTATACGACTTTGTACATATGGAATATGTATCCGAAATAAAAACATTTTTTACGAAAATACAATAATTTATTAATGATTTAGTACCCTACGCTTGGATCGCTCTAATCAGTAGTATCTAAGACTGACTGAGACAATATTTAGCGTACTTGATAGGTTCTTACTGATGTAGTACCTATGTCATTTATTTGCAAAAATTTAATTATTTATTATAGTCAATTCAAACGTCTTAGTGTGACCGCCAGATAGTTGACACCCTGCTGCCACTGCTGATGTGGTAGTGGTTTAAGCTTTCTTCTAATGATAGCACTCCAAAATGTATAAGTAAAACTGCAATACGAATCATATAATGGATAATTTGTAGAAAAAAGTAGTAGGCGTCATATCGTCGGTTGACAAGCAAAACTCACTAAGTAACAAATACCTACTTGAAATAAAGCTCGTATTTCAGTTCTGACTTAATCCTGACATAAGAGGTTGCTAAGAGTAGTGACAGGTTTTATAGTTAGTTTTGCTTGTCAGCCGACGAATATGTCAATTGGGCTTGAAGTGTATGTGAGGTGCATGCGGTTAAACAGATAACAATTTTAAACTAGCATTAAAACTTACTTACATTATGTTCTACATACATTTCGGTCTTCATATGTTTATTAAATTTTGACAAAGCTTGTGTCCTACTACTTACACATTTTTAGTTACTTAAAAACTATGATTTGGCCCAGTCTCTGTTATAATATAAATATGAGTAGCAGATATCCCTAAATGATTTATAACAAAAATTAACTATAGCTCATAGAGCACATTTAATAGGTACAGCCAGGATAAGCTATCAAATAGATCTAGAAAGCAAAATTGACTCACACTGCATTATTAGTTTTACACATTACCTTAGCAAAAGGTCAATGCTATCCAGAACAAAGAAAACAGTAGGTAAGTACTGCGTAGGTTCATACGTAGTTGGCAGTCATTAATAATCGCAGTTATAGAAATGGAGCATAACGCCTCACCTTGATACCTTCCCACACTATGTGTTCCGTCCGCTCTTCCTTTAAAGGTGCGTGCAGACTAAAAGAGCATTCGCTCATTCTATCGACGCTCTACGAAGTTCTTTTTGTGTAAACAGAGACAGAGCATTCTTTCGTTGTTCTTATAGATTCTATCAATATTCTACGAATATTCTAAGAATGGTCGCTCGCTTGGTGTAAACGCTCATCCGAGCGTGCGAACAGTCGCCTAGAGCATTATTTCGTGTTCGGAATTCGGGGACGTGCTCATTCTACCCGTTCGTGGCTCGAGGCACTAAACTTCAGAGAAAAATAAAAAACCGACCAAGAGCATGTCGGGCCATGCTCAGTTTGGAGTTCCGTATTTATTCAAAAACGGCTGGACCGATTACGTTCGAAATAGTTTCATTTTAAAGTATATAAAGTATAATCAGAGATCGCACAAATATGCGTCATTGTTCCCAATAATATGGACATGACTAAGTTCCTTCCATCATTTATAATAATTTTCAGATAATTAGCAATTTGACACCGGTAACTATGAAAACCTTTGTAAATAATCACATTAAACCTTCGAAATTAAATTTCAAAAAATTATTCGTTTAATTATTCACTTAATCAACTTTGAAGTGATCTTCATATTATTGCGAACAATGACGCACATTTTGTCTGATCTCTGCTCATAATACATATATACCTACCTATTTAATTTGTTGCTTACCTTCGTATATTCAGACAATGCGTCAATTATTGCAGCACACACTTCAGATGTAATTAGACATATCGAAGATTTCGAAATTTTACTAAAATACATGAGGCTGTCATATGAATCTCCCGTCCCGTGTAATTGCTACCCTGTCGTATGCCGGAATCGAGTTTCTGTAATTCGTATTTGATTTGCTAATTTTATCTTCAATCAGAGACAATAAATTATCAAAGTCCTCTGATCCCATTCTAATGAATGTTTTAATATTGACCACTTTCTTCTTGTTCTTTCAGACTTCTCATAATATCACCTATATTATCAAATGTCCTCCTTTGCATTAGATTTGTAACCCACCAACATCTCTTCCTTCTGTTTAGGGTTCCGTAGCCAAAATGGCAAAAACAGAACCCTTTTAAATAATAAGAATAGTTGCTTTGTGATTGTCACTAAATTGTCACTAAATTGTTAATTTTCTATTTTATTATTATTGTTAAAATCATGACGATTAGAGACCTTTTACATCTCTAAATCTTAATATCTCTTTATTCTGACAACTAGAGGACCTTTACATCTCTAGTAGTATAGATATAGATACTTAATAATGTTGCGAACTTGTACAATAATAATTATTTTTGTTTAATATTATTATCCTTTATTTATTTCTGTCTTTATAAAAATGTCTATAATAATCTTTTTTTTTATGTAATACATTCTTTAATGCATGTTATTTTAATAAGATGTATTATTATACTGTTTTGAAAAAATAAGTCCACCTGAGTTTCTTACTGGTTCTTCTCAGGAACGGCGTAGGGTTTGAACCAGTAGTAGATTTTTTTCTCTCTCTTGATAATGTCAGACGATTCGAAAGTGCTTATTAATAAGCTTACTTGAATAAAGAATAGTTTGACTTGACTTGACTTGACTTACAGATTCGTCATGTCCGTCTGTCCGTTTGTCCGTCTGTCACAGCCGATTTACTCGGAAACTATAAATTATACAGTAACGAAATTTGGTAAGGATATGTGTTGTATGAACCGCTACAGGATTATGATACTAAATTGTAAAAAAGACCATTGGGGTGGGGGCCCTTCATACATGTAACTGAGGGATAGAATTTTTTTTTGTGTTGTATATAAGCATGTGGGATATTAATAGAAAGGTCTTCGAAAATGATATGAAGGTTTAAAATCTCATTTTTATTTAAGCAAATCGTTTTCGAGATATCAGCTCTCAAAGTCTGAAAAATGTGTCCACCCCCCCTCTATTTTTTAAACTACGCAATATAAAATTCCAAAAAAAATATATGTTATGCATATTAATAAACTCTATCAACGATTTTTGGTTTGATTAAATTATCTCTTATAGTTTTTGAGGTAGGTTGATTTAACTGTATTTTTTTAATAATAAATTGATAATGGTACGGAACCCTTCGTGCGCGAGTCCGACTCGCACTTGGCCGGTTTTTTTTTATCAATTTACTCAATATTATATACGCCGAACTCGCAATTAAAATATCTGTTTCTGAGTCCGACATAGTGTACCTACACTAAGGTGGGTCCACACTTGTGACATTTTGCCGAACATTATTCCGTGACCGTAACAGTAACACGTGTCATGTGGACGTATTTTGTACGCGAACAATTTGTTACAAGTTGCAGTACGGCACAATCCATTCCGAACACTCAAAGAACTGTTTTGACACAGACCATGTATGACCAGTCTGCAGGACAATGTATGGAGTTACGATCTACTAACCGGGCCTAGTGTGGACGCTGGTCTGTGTACTGTCACGCATCGAAGTCACGTGTTACGGGCCGATCCATCTCGAGTCGGTTTTCTTCAAAGCATGTTCGCTATTTTCCCCGACCTGTGACGTGACCACGACACGTCCACATTTGCATTTATGACACGCGTACAAGTACGCCAGATGACACAGACACAGCCATGGGCTAGGATTGGATCACGTCGTGACCTGTCCGGCGGTACGTCCCCCGCCCGCACCTCGCTGCCGCCTCGGTAGTCCATCATAGATAGACAACCAACGACCGACTCTTGTACCGATGTCATGCCACGCAGTCTGGTTCGCCAACGTGCGTCTACACTTGTGACATTTCATCGTACACGGTGTGTAACCGTGTTAGCACGATCACGGAGCGTCCACATTGAGCGTAACATGTTCTGTTGCAATGTCACGTAGTCCGGTCCGTCGTATTGTTACAAGTGTGGACCCACCTGACTAACCGCCCGACGAAGGAGCAGCGGGCGCTCGTTCGCCTGGTCTAAACAGCTCTAGAGCATATGCTCTAAGAATCAGTTCTTGTTTTGCGCTCTTGTTCTTGGTTTGCGTTCTTGCTCGTTGATATTTTGGTGTAAACGCTGAGCACGAACTTCCGTTTACACTAAAAGATCAAGAATCAATGCTCTATTCTGGTTCTAGCTCTTTGTTCGCTTGGTTTATACGCACCTTAAGGGAAACTGTACTTGTTAACGTGTAATATAGAGGTGTCTTTAGCCATTAGACAAAGCCCAATTGTACGTCGCCGTCGTATTTAATCCGCTAGGATATTTGTATAGACGCAGTACCATAACAATTATCCGTTACAATCAAATTAAGGAAATTTCGTTTTTTATTTTATTTTAAGCCCTTGTATCGGAACGTGGATCCGCATTCGAGAAAACTATTAGAAACAATATTCGCTGTTATGTAGCTGTTGATGTAGTTAAGGAGGCAATACTGTCCTTATTACCTTCTATACAATGATCTATACACACAATACCAGTGGAGGCACAAGTGCGTTGCTGGCCTTTTAGATGGGTAGTTACGCTTTTGTCTTGAAGGTTCAAATTAGTTATTTCAAATCAACCTGAAATTGAGTTCGTGTTACCGAAAACATTCTTATTAATTCAATGACAGAACTTAAAACGATAGGTAGGTATAAATTCAGTAAATTCATTAATTCCGTAAGGATATCTAGCGCTCGTGCTTTCTCTGGCTGGTCTGGGATTCTGGCTACGAGAGCATCATAAGCCGGTGGTCTCGTTTTTACTATGTATCGTAACAAATACTTAGATATGGAAGGGTCATTTGCATATCTAAGGGTGCATTCAGACCTAACGAGCATTCACTATAATAGTTTATCTATAATAGAATAATTCTAACCCCCTACTCTACGAAATTCTATCGTTACACAAAACGTGATTCGTTGATTTCGTAGAGTGGGGGATAGAATAGCGAATGCTCGTTTGGTCTGAATGCACACACATATCACATCATCAGCCTATGATAGTCCACTGCTGGACGTAGGCCTCTCCTATTAACTATGCGCATAGACGCATTAGGAGGGAAATGCCCATAATCGCCACGCTGGGCAAGCGGATTGGCGATCGCAGTAACGTGTCCACTATGATGACGCTGCTGCCCATCATCAATCTTTTATAAAATAATGGTCAGTGACACTTCAATCCTTTAGTCGACTCTTACGACACCCGCAGGAGGAGTTGGGGTGGTGACAAATGTATTCTTACTGCCGTCACCACACGGCCATTGTCGGCCACGGTCTGAATGCGCCTTAATAGATATGCAATATCTATTTCCAAGAACATGCAGATGAAAACAACGACAAAATTAATGATAGAAAATAAACTTGCACGCGTAGGCCTACCATCATACTAACCCTTGATATTCTATTGTTATTCTAATTCTCTTTTTAAACGATCAAGGAAATCTCATACAAAGATTAATTAATAGTAGTAAATTATACATTTCACATAAAAGTGATTTCACTAAACCTCGTTTCAACTTAAAATATGTAAGACATTATCCGTGAAATTGATTTTTAGGTAAATTAAGTGAGCCAGGAGTCGCATTAATGACAATTGAATTATTTATTTTTAAATATGCCATAATACATTTTAAATAGGTACTCTTACCTTAGGTAAACCTTAGGGATATAGAATAAACTGAGATAAATTATTACATAATTAGGTTGGGCAGACCTAATATCATTCGGCTAAATTATATGATGATCAAAAAATTCATTACATTTTATTCACGTTGACTTTATGTGAAAGCACAAAGCATACGGATGCTTTTAATAAAAAAAATCGTTAGCTTGCTGAATCAACTTTTTTGTCCGTTATTACCATGGTTACGGTCACCTGAGTCACGCTAGTTTTACACAAATGTATGCTACTTAAATTATACAAACATGAATTTATTTCCTTAATGGTTCACCTACAAACATGGCCTACATGCACTGCACGTTTGCATAATTTAAGTACCATAATTTTGCAAGAAAACCAGCGTGACTCAGGCGACCGTAACCATGGCAATAACTGACAAAAAAGTAGTTAAGGTGGATGTCCCTGTGCGATTTTCATACAAATTTGTTGACATTAACGCTGTTAATTAGTGGACTGTTTGTAATTTTGAACCTTGATAGCAAGTTGTACGTATCCCGTAGATTGCGCGTATGTAAAAAAAAGTCCAAAAAGTGGTATAGTATTTCTGAATTACCAATTTGAAAATTGATACAATTTCGCTCTTTGCCTTTGTATAGGTATGTGCGTGAATAATACTATCCATGAAAACTGACATGGAGGCAGATGACAAGGTAAGCTTAACCATATCCATCACAGATGTCACTTGAAAACTGCTAGTTAAATTACCTCACTAAGTAGTAATATATTCGGTCAATAGATGGATTATTCAAAGTTAGGGCATTTCATAAAATAGGTATGTTGTTATTGTTTATATCAAAAAAAATATCCGGTAAAATTTGATCCTTAGATTCGCCTGGCGAGATCTCAAAAGACAATATAGCGGATTTATGAATTGCAATCAGTAGGTACCTACCTAATTTGTTATCAAACTTTGCCGCTCGCTTTAATTCTCTTTTAGCGTAACTTGTACAACAGTGTGGAAGAATGGAAAGTTCTTTAGTACGATACTAAAATCCGAGAGGTAATATATACAATTACTGGCTATTAATAAATAACAATAAACTATTGAATATCTCGGGACATCCCACACAAATCGGCCTAGTCCCACGGTAAGCTTAATTTAAGGCTGTTGTGGGTAATAAGAATAGACGACATAATATATAGGTTCTCATAATTAAATATCATAGACAGACACGACCAAGAAACAAATATTTGTAATAAAAAAATACAAAAAATAATCCCTTCGCTGGGGTTCGAACCCAAAACCTTCTGCTTCGTAGGGTCAACTAGGAGGCTAATTTAAATTTATATGGACGCGTAAAATACTTTTTGGTTAGTGACCACAAACATTTTTGGTAATTTGTCACCGCCAAGTCAATGTCATTTATGAGTCAAACATTTTAGGATTATTTTCCACAAAATGAAGTAATAATTTAAGGAGAATATTAAAACGGACGAAATTCACGCAACCGGAAATGTTCAAACGCATAGGAGCAAGCAAAAATATTTGTCCAACCAGGGCTCAGTAAGGTCGCATGTAAGTACCTTAGTACCTACATGGCTTCGTTTATAGATTTAATAATAATGGCATGGTTCCTAAGAACAGATTTCGATATCTATCATGGTTTGTTACTTTTCCATACAAAGTCAAAAAATAAAACTCCAGTGTTAAAAATCAATTCATTTTTATAAGTTTTAGATATCATGTTTGTGTTATCATGCATGTTTCTTAGTAACATTTACTACCCTAAACTAATAAGAGTTACACAAACGATGTCCAAATGAAAATAACAAATTTTTGTTTTTCAAACAGTCCTGGTTCGATTCCTGGACCGAGTACACGTATTTTTGTAATTGTATGAATGCAGTTTTTCTTTTTACTAAAATCGATATCATTGTTCCTAATACAAGATTTCGCTATCTGTTATGGTTTCCAAAATCTCCATACTGACCGATTTGGGTTGATCACACTATATTTAAGGAATCTACAGTACCGGCCAATAATATATCACATTCGTGACTTTTTGTATGAGCGTGTATAGAGTCAGCGGCACATGGTCGCATGTAGATAGCATATTATTTTTGTACTTTTACATAGATTAATGATGAATATGGCAATTGAATTTTTAATTACAATGGGTAAAGTGTATGTATTGCTAAAAAAGCTATAGTAAAGAAAATATTTTTTTCTGCAAAATTCATGCTTTACACAAAAAAAATCGTAGACACACCATTGATGCCAACTTTTTCCATCGATAGCACGAAGGTCTTCATAGACTATCTATAGTCGTAAGGTGGAAGGTGTGGAAACTACTTAAAAATATAAAAATAAACTACTAAAAAAAATGTTGTAGATGTATATTTATGATTTCCACCGTTACTAAAGACCGAAGAGCTGGCGACTTGCTCGCACAACGAATAAATATTGCGATACAACGAGGAAATGCCGCCTGCATCTTCGCTACAATGCCACAAGGGCCAATCTTAGATATGTATAGGTTAGGTTAGTTAGATTTAATTTATGTACCTATATAGATTGTACCTATACAGTTTTCAAAATAATTTTATTCAAACTGGCCAATCAAAACACATCACCATTTTCAATCCGTTGACCCTTTAAGGTGCATGCAGACCAAAAGAGCATTCGCTGTTCTATCCCCCGCTCTACGAAATCAACCAATCACGTTTTTGTGTAACGATCGAATTTCGTAGAGTGGGGGGCTAGAATAGCGAATGTTCGTTTGGTCGGAATGCACCTTCAGGGTCTACTACTTAGTTATTGTTTTAAATTTTTAATTAATAATATGCTCCTACTCGTAGACGAAGGGTAGCATTTCTTGCTGGTCACAGACCACCTCCTATAGACGCTCATTATAAGGCGACTCGCAGTCACCAGCCGTTATATTTCTCGCACTGATATAGACGCGGCGCTCGTCGTGCCTGTTCAGTTGCGATGCGACTAAATAACAGACCCGTAAATAGCGCTCGTTTTTGGCAATAAAAAAGTCGAAAAAGTGCATTTCACTTCTTTAAAATGTCCATGTGTTGTGTGAATAGGA
>JALPQI010017743.1:0-19540 GCA_025490895.1 Thaumatotibia leucotreta | reverse complement strand
TTAAAATTGAGGTGTCTTTGCTTACTAACGTGTGTAAATGAGTACTTTGATTTGCTAAGGTTTTGATGTAGTTAAATATAAATTTTAACTTCGTGGTGAGTGTAATTCTTACCAAACTAAAAGGTATACATTAGTATATTTCGTTATATGATAGTCATATACAGGGTGGCTAAAAATATGTGTTTTCCCGTTGCTATTGAGGTTTTGAGATGCAGAGTAGTAAAAATAAAAGTACCTACTCCTTGATTTGATACGAGATGTCAATATACCTTTTTATTTAGTATTGTAATTATAAAAAATGCAAAACTTTACCGTATGTATGTAGATAGGTACCTACAGTACTAATACCTAATGAAGTTGGTACGTCAGGTACGTTGGTAACGTAAAATCTGGTCTGACATAAACCAGTTTCCCCTACTATATCAGCGGCTGTTTATAAATTCATCCGAGTAGCAAATTCAACAAATTTTCTTTTCGAATTGTTTTAATTATTATCAACAAACAGTACACAAACCAGATCGTCCACTCGACGAATCTGTCTAGACGTAAAAAACTTAAAAATTCCGTTTCTGCCAAAAAGAATACGATCATATGCACATAGTGTAATTAAAGAGTTGCGATGAATAATTAAAAGCGGGGGTGGCACAATGACATTCGGGACGACAAATCTAGAAAGATACTTATTTTTGGGAGTCGAGTTCCGTTTATTGGTACACCGAGAGCGAGTGTTTAATTAAATATTTTTGGTTTAATTTTGATAGTAGGTAGCTACCTACCATTACTTGACTACTCGTATCACTACGGGTTAGAACCGAAAGTAGTTTTAATACTTAGACGATTCAAAAGAATTGGTTGCTATTCCAATTTGAACAAAGAATTATTTGACTAGCGTATGGATTCCTGCAGCTCTAAAGGTGTTTGTGTGGGTTGCTGTCTCTTTAAACACACTTTACCATAATTACAATTTTGTGGGTTATTGTAGTTTACTAAACCTAAAAACTATTAATAAGACGTATTTCAATGTTCCCTAATACAAACGTTACTTAAAAATTGCTACTACTACTTGAAATATCACAGACGTCCACGTTATTTCAGTACTATTATTTTTTCATGAATATTATGAGTTAGCTTCGGGAATTCATTTTTGCCTATTTAGGTCTCTTCACCAATACTAATTAATTCATCGTGTTTCTTATTGGTTATCAATTGTAACTAAAATAGATTTCTACACCAGTAATTTGTGTTTTATTACGCTTTATATTCTCAAGAATATCCCTTGGCTCGAAGTTTGCAATAAACATTCGATAAATAAATAAGTGTTTACGTACCTATGACTTACACATTATATTGTCATTGATTTACTGATATGTATTTGTATACCTGTACATACCTATGTAGTTATAGGCGCTGGTGGCGCCGGCTGTTTAGTCAGTAATAAACTAGCTCACAAACTAGACGGTGGTTTCACTCATATATGTATCTCATTTACATTTTTTTAATGTTGTCATTGTCTGCCACTTACTTATTATAAGGTTTACAGCATCTCGTAATAATCGTCAAATAAAACACTGCATAATTAAAAAAAAAACAGAAACATGTAATTGACTAATGGATTAATTAATTATGGATTACTTTGTCACTTTTTGCGACACAATTTAGCTTGTCAGCCTCTGTAGCCTAGTTTGTAATGACCCTGCCTACGAAGCTGGAGGTTCCGGGTTCGAATCCCGGCGAGGGCATTCTTTGTGTATTTATTTATCACAAATGTTTGTTCCTTGGTCGTGGCTGTGTACGTATCTAAGTATCTATATGTATCTATCTATTATATATATCGTTGCCTGGTACCCACACCACAAGCCTTAATTGAGCTTACCGAGGGGACTAGGTTCATTTGTGTAAGATGTCCCAAGATATTTATTTATTATTTAATTTAAGACCATTGTGTCCCAGCCCTAACCACTGGCGGGACAAGTCAAAGATACAGATACACGCAGAGGGGAAATGTTTGCCAAAAATTATAATTTTAATTGCAGGCCCACTCCACCCTGGTCTCCCCCCACAAATGTCAAGTATTTGCGATGCGAATTGAATAAGTAGGTAAAAAAGGTAAACAGGAGTATGGAGCATGCAATTTCAATGTATTTTCAAGTTTCAATAGTCAGCTTAAATCGTATTCACGTAATGAAGTGGATGATTTGAAAGCAAATTTAAATGGAAGTTTAGCTCGCAATTAATGTAATATAATAATGAAAAGTTTTTTGCTAGAAGATAATACGACTATGTCCCGTAGGATACTTACCTTGTCAGTAGCGGAAGGCGGCAATTTAAATTTTCTGTTCGAGGCATTCCAATCTGTTTGCCATACTAATATAGTTTCCCACTTGTAACATGATTATTATACCGTAAACCGGGGTTACTTTGATCAATTTGGATGAATTTTATGATGAGATTACTGAACATAAAAAAATTAAATTAATATATAATAATCGGGTTTTTCTCAAGAATCAACCTGCAAAAAAAATTGACTTTTATTTAACGAAATAAAAAATAAAAACAACGTGATCAAAGTTATATTGAGATGAGGTTACTTTGATACCACTTCTGTTTTTGCTGCAAATTGAAAGTAACCCGCCTAAAAAGTCCTTCAAAAATAAAAAAATAAAAATCGGTTCAGTACTTTTTTACTTATATGTATTTTTAATGTGTGGGGGTGTTAAAACTTTGATCGCATACAAAATTATACAAATTAAATATTTTTAGGCGGTCTACTAGATTTTTTAAATTAGATATGATACAAGAACTGAACTTATGCAGGTACAAAAGTATAATATCTTTAAATGTCTTTTAATCGCAGAGATAATCAGCCTTTCCTAATAATCTCCTTATGATAAGTTAAAATGTAGCAAAAATTTTGATTTTTCGGTATATGTGCCGTTCCAGACAATCGATTAATCTAAAATAGTATCCCCTTTGAGATAAGGTACAAAAAAAATCAAAAATGTAGGGTCATATCTTGACCTTATTATTATATCAATTACACCACGTATAGATGATCAATGACACCCCAACTCATAAATTGCCCGGTTGCGCGGACAATTATAGATATAAAAATGAAATTATATTTTTTTCATACTTACGAATAAACACTCATTACCATAAAGCATTTCAAACTCTCGTATATTTATTTCAGATTAATGTACAGTCAAAGTTTTGAAGCCATAAAAATCAGAATGAAAACCGTACTCAAAAATAATATTTTTTTCTAGACGATAATGATAGCATAACGTAGTAAAGCAATTGTTAGTGTAGTTAATAGTGAAAAAAATAATGCTAATACATGAAATAAAACTATGAAAACGGATAAACTCGCGTACAGATGTAGTGAGAAATGACTTGCCTTCGGAAACGTTCGTCAACGTCATGCTGTTTCAGTCTATCTCACTGAGACTGACAGTAATAGCTGTCATGCTACTTCAGTCAGACTCGGTGACACTGCCTGAAACAGCATGTGTTTACGAACGTTTCCGAAGGCAAGTAATTTCTCACTACACCTGTATAGAGTCTGGCTAACGAAAGCTGAGAATGAGAAATGGCGGCAAATTAATAAAATATAGAGTATGGTATCACTGGGTTGCACCCCGAAAATCAGTCTTGATACTTGTAATATATTTAAAACTTAAAATTATTTTGTTAAATTACCTGTATTTATTACAATCCAAATTAATATATTATATATATGTACATAACGTAGCTGTTCTATGCAACTTTGTCTGCATGACACAATGCAATATGATGTAGGTATTGTAGGTACCTACTACTCTAAATGATGACCCATGTTATTAAATGGATCCCATATCAAATTTTAAGCAAATCTGTTTAGTTATTTTCAAGTTATATTATAGATTCGACAACACCAAGTTAGTTTTAACTTTTTACATACATATCATGTACCTGTTTTAACTTCATACATATGTATGTAAAAAGTTAAAACTAGCTTGGTAATGTGTCGAACCTATGATATAATTTGAAAATAATTAAACAGATTGGCTTAAAATTTGATATGTTTTCAGCTCTTCATATCATTATAGTCTTTATACCATAATATGGCCAAAAAACAGAGTGATTTTCACACTTGGATATAACACTAGTTATTATATGTCTATACATAGGTATAGGTAATATTAGTAACGATTTGTAAATTGTATCATCGCAGAATGGGTGTAATCATGATTAAAACTACCTATAAAATTGTCAATTACGACACAAGTGCGAAAAACGTGAAATTCTAAACGAGTGGCGATTTTTTAAAACACGACCGATAGGGAGTGTTTTAAATCGACACAAGTTACGAATTTCGTTATTGCACGTGTCTCGTACGACGTTTTTTAGTACAGATGGCCCTCCGAAGTTTTGAACCTGACTTAAAATGACCCGCTTCTCACACTAGAGCCTAAAAAATGTACCATCTGTACTAAAAAAATATAATTCTGCTGGTGTGTGTATTTTTAATAAATAGGAAACGAAATATTTATATTTTTTATTCAGAATAATTAAAGTCTCTAAATAACTAAAGACTTAAAAAACTCATACAATGATTCATATTAATGATTCATACTATTTGTGCCATAACACATTAAAATCACATAATAAACTCATCTAATGCAGTTTTTATGACATTGTCTCTTTCGCTGTACTTATCTTCCACATGAATGACATGGTCAGTCATTGATTTCCAATCTGAGGCAGTTATACTCGCGAACTTTTTTCATTCTTCTCCAACTCGCATAACTTTTCTACCGTATTTTTGACAGCGTTAACTCCTTCAACCTCTCCCAGACCTTCTGGTAAAAAAAACAAATGACCATTTTAAATCAACCTAACATAAATACAAACTTAAATCTATTATAGTCGATAGTATATTAGATAATGAGTACAAGAAAATTTATTGAATAAAGGTAAGTATCAAAATGGTACTACGTACTAACCTAGGAACACCGATATCGTGTGTAAACACTCATGTTTTTCCTTTTAAGCGATGATTTTCTCCTCTTGTTTTTCTTTATATTTACTTATTACAGTACGCAGCAGCTTACGAACATTACTTTTCATAGTATTTTTCATCATAAACACCTTAAAACGTTGCAATTGTGGAAAGCGAGCAATGGGTGTCAAGTCGAACGAAAGACAGAACATGACGTTTGACAATTCAGCTTGTGATGCCATATGAAAAGTTCCGTAAAAAACTCATTCTCAGCTTTCGTTAGCCAGACTCTATTAACTAATTTTAACTTCATTCCGACGTTTCGAACACTTTACAGGGTTCGTGGTCTGCGGATGACTGACAATGGAGGAAATTTGATAGATCTACCTCCATCAAAATAAGAAAGATAAGTACAAAACTACCCACCAAAGAAAAATTACTAAACCACAGACAATAAATTTTAAGGGTGGATGTACATACAAAATTTGCAAATTAAGCTAGTTATTCATTACAAATATTTTCAGAATGAAGACAAGAGACAAAATATATAATCTATGCCGGTTCTATCCCTACGCCACTGCCTGAGAAGTATTTCCTTCCTTTGTATGATTGTATTGTTAGGAAGGTATCCCAAAATTGGGACCGGCAAGAAACTCAGCGGGACAACTCTTTTCAAAAAACATTTGTAGTACATCTTAAGATCATCATGCATTAAACCAAAACATACAATTTTGATTAATAAGGAAATTTAAAATAATTTTGAAAAAATGTTGCCAGTACTAAAAGGGGGGGGAATGGTCACCACCGCCAAATACATCAGCCTCACGGTTTATGTCTAGACTGTTCCTTTATCAGATGAACAACTGGATCCCAAGCTGGTGGTAGAGACAAGCTTCTTTCCATTCTATTAAAGTTTGGATATTTCATTATCTCAATAGCCTCACGCAACATTCTAGGAATGTTTCTCTTCTCCTTAACGAGAACCAAAGGCTTTTCAAACTTAATAGAATGATTCGGTCCATCACTGACATGCTCTCAAACCGCAGACTGTTGTCGACGGTGCTTGACATCGGCTATGTGTTCCTTCACCCTAGTAGTGATATTCCTCTTTGTCTGCCCAACATATGAAAGCCCACATTCACAGTCCAGCTTATACACTCCTGCATTCAGTAAGGGGGTGCTATACTTAACAGGCCTCAGAAACTGCGACATCTTCTTCATTGGCTTAAAATAGGTTTTAATAGAAGCACGTTTCAAGATGCGGCTGATCCTGTCTGTAACCCCTCCAACAAAAGGCAGAACGGCTGGCCTGCGCTCAACAGTGGGAATCTTCATACGAGTCTTCTGATCGGCTCGAGGGATCTTCAGGTTGTTTGCCCGAAGTGCCTGCCTAGCATGCCGAAGCTCCGCAGCTAGATGCCGATCATCGCATATCTTTTGGGCTCTCTGGTGGTGGGAATTGCCATTTAAATACCTATCAGTGTGAGTAGGTTTCCTATATACAGTGTGACCCAAAGTTTTATCTGGATTTCTTATAACCAAAACATCTAAGAAAGACAGAGAACAGTCATTTTCCAACTCCATAGTAAATTTAATTTTATCATGAATGGAATTTAAATGATCTAAGAAAGTTGAAACACTACTTTTTGGAAGGATAGTAAAGGTGTCATCTACATATCTTTTAAATATCTTCGGCTGCATGGGAGCCAATGAGAGTGCTCTCTCCTCGAAGTCCTCCATAAAGATGTCTGCGACAACAGGAGAAACTGGAGACCCCATCGCCACGCCATCCACTTGAAGGTAGAATTCACCGTTCCATAGTAAGTAGCCAGATGTAAGGCAATGTTCCAACAACTTAGCGTATTCCTCTGACATGTTCTGCTCCCTTAACCTTCTCTTGACAATTTCAATGCAGTCTTGCACAGGTAAACTGGTGAATAGTGACTGGACATCAAAACTGACCATGATTTCCTCATCCGTCAAAGTTAGGTCTTTAATATCACGGATGAACTGGTATTAATCCTTCGTATGTGTGCTACTACTACCACGTGGAGGTGAGAGAACACCCGCTAGGTGCTGAGCCAATTTATAGGTGGGAGCATCAATCTGACTCACTATAGGACGCAACGGGGCACCTGGTTTATGAATTTTAGGCAACCCATACAACTTTGGTGGCATTGGGGAATCAGGAACTAAACTTGGAACATCCAGCTTAAGGTCGTCCGAGTATTCACCAATAAGCTCTTTGGTACTCTTTAATATCCTCGTAGTCGGATCTTTCTTAACATGTTTATATGTTAAGAAAGATCCGAAAATAATAATAAAAATATGTGTTTATATGTTGTATTGTTTATAGTTTTATTTCATGAGTAATCCTCGCGGTAACCGAAGAAAATATAATGCTAATACAGTTTTCGATTCATTAAATCATGCAATTTTGTAGTCGGTGGAAGTTGTTATCAAAGTCGACCCGCAAATCAAAGTAACCGCGGTTTACGGTAGTATTTCCTTAGTATACATATATTTAAATATAATAATTAACGTACCTGTGAACGATATATGGTGAACGTACCTTTTGTCAGACAGGTACAGTCAAGTGCAAAAATAAGTATCGAAATAATCCCCTCATAAATATGTTACGACGTTCTTATTACACGGAATTACCTATAGAGTGCACTGGGACATATTTTTGAACATTTTTGTGTACACCTTATTTTGTCTTTGACTGTACCTATATTATTTGGGATATCCATGAAAACGATTGTAAATTTGTCTTGGGATTTGTAAATTTTCTAAATATACGTATAAACTAAAAATAGGGTCTAACTGTAAATAGGCTCTTAAAGGTATTCACTTTTTTTCATTTATAAATATATTATAGTTTTCTCGACTCAGCCAAATTTGACTTGATTTTCTCGGGCATCATTCAATCTTTTTTTTTTATTTTTTGGCGGCTAATACAAATAAAATCATAGCTAAGTAAAATATAATATTTATTCTAATCTAACCTAATCTAACTGCAAAAGAAAAAATACGGTAGAGGTAAGGAGTTAGGGAAAAACATAATATATGACACCAGCAATAAGCAATATTTTTCATACGACGTTTAAATTAATAAAAAAATGTATAATATCATTAAGCAATAATTTCGAATCTCCCCTCATTTTCTCGGCTAACGACTTCCCAAACACACATGCGTAAGACAAAGCGTCCAAAAATTCGTAAAAACCAGCGCTAACAATTTCCTTCATTCATTATCCCTAACTGCAGTTCCCTTACTATGAACTCGCAATAACAGTAGATACTGTAGAATACGTCATCATCATCATCATCATCATATCAGTCGAAAGACGTCCACTGCTGAACATAGGCCTCCCCCAAAGATTGCCACAATGACCGGTCCTGCGCCACCCGCATCCAGCGGACTCCTACGACCTTCACCAGGTCATCGGCCCACCTTGTGGGGGGCCTACCCACGCTACGCCTTCCGGTGCGTGGCCGCCACTCAAGAACCTTCCCGCCCCAACGGCCATCGGTTCTACGCGCAATGTGCCCCGCCCACTGCCAATACGTCAACTCAAGTGAAATTCACTGTAAACGTAAATATTTTATGTACACGGTGATCGGTGATCTTTTATGTCAGCCTCCGTAGCCTAGTAGGTAGTGATCCTGTCTACGAAGCTAGAAGTTCCAAATTTGAATCCCGGCGAGGACATTATTATTTGTGTATTTATTTATCACAAATATCTGCTGCTTGGTCTTGATTGTCTATTTATTTAGGTAATCTGTATGTACGAGTACTCTTTTCTATCTATTATAATATTCGTATATTGTAGCTTCGTACAGTTCGTACCCACATCACAAACCTTAATTTACCTTACAGTGGAACTAGGTCGATTTGTGTAAAGGTGCATTCAGACCAAACGAGCATTCGCTATTCTATCCCCCACTCTACGAAATCAACGAATCACGTTTTGTGTAGCGATTGAATTTCGTAGAGTAGGGGGTTAGAATAGCAAATGCTCGTTTGGTCTGAAAGTCTGAATGCACCTTAAGGTATCCCATTATATTTATATTTTTTTTTTATTTTGTTTTTGTATAGTAGGAGTGATGATGACAGTCACGCTGAGCAACTTTCACTATGGAATGAATCGTCATCATCATCCCAGCCATAAGACGTCCACTGCTGAACATAGGCCTTCCCTCTGGATCTCCACATGTACCGGTTAGATGCGACCTGGAATGGATACTACTAAGAAATTGTCAAAATGATACGGCATTTTATCAATTAACTCAGAATTAGGAAATGTTTTTTCTCGATTTCTTGGTTGTTTTTCGTAGTAGTTTAGTAGCGGGTACTTATGGTATGTATGTATACTATATTCTTTGTATATACTTAAATATTTGATAATGGTATATATTTGTTTTTATTGTGTATTCATATTTATCAACATTTATTGTAGTATTTTTTTTGTTTGCTGTTTTAATTTTCTTTTACTTGTGTCTTTCACCGCACCAATACTTTTAATTTCTGTTTGGCCTAATGATTGACTGGTAGAGAATGCCTTATGGCATTAAGTCCGCCTTTTGTACTTTATTGTGCAATAAAGATTAAATAAATAAATAAAGGTACACATAAGTCCTCAATCGTTACTGAATAGTCATGATACGCACACGATATATTAACAAAGATTACGATAGAATGGCCCCACGTTGGGTGCCAGAAAATATTACTTAATTCAAAATTGCCTGCCTCACTGCTGCAATTAAACCTATTTCCATTTTCTTTTGTGTGTTCTGCTTTTTCGTTCTTTAATCTTAGTTTGTATGTCGTGTTGGCGGAAGATGGAAAAAATCAGTTGGACACAAAAGAAAAGCAATAAGGATGTTCTGAATATAGTCCGGGAAAAAAGGTCCTTGCTGGAAACTATTGAAAACAGGAGAGGAAGAATGTTGGGTCATCTCATATGACACGATGAATATATAAAAACTATTATAGAGGGAAAATAGAAGGAAAAAGGAAAAGAGGAAGACCAAGGAGGACTTATATGGACCAAGTAAAAGAAAAGTTAAATGTTTCATCATATCAACAGGTCAAAGGAAAAGCTGAATGTAGAATAAGATGGAAATTACTCCACCGACAAGAGCCTAGCTCTTAAATTGAATGAATGAATGAATGAATCTTAGTTTAGCTTTACAGCGCATTGCCTGACTAGCTGTAATGCTGTATTGTTTTTTATAGTCAAATAAATAAATAAATTATAAATATCGCGTGTCTAGTGGAATGAAGGTCCAGTGTATTGAAGGATTTTTTTGACAAATTTAGCGTTTCAAAATGTCTGCTCTCATACTTAGTAAGGGACACTGGATGCAATAATGGGGATTTTCGGGCGTAAAATTTGAAGGGTTTTTGGAGATTTTCGAGTATAGCTTTGTTTGTTTTAAAATGATACGGCGTGGTAAATTACGCGGTAAGTTTATTATGAATGTTTGTGTGTGCAACTACTATGGACGACGAATTGCTTTGAATTTGAACCTCGTAAGGCCCAACGTCCTATTTTAGGACATCAAAATTTACACATAACAGCTCATGACGTCATATTTCAAAGAAGTATGAATTTTATTTTGTAGGTTCCAAAATTAAAAATAACATTACTTTTTTTAGGATACTGGGCTATTATTTCACTTGTCTTAAAAACAGAATGGGCCTTACGAGGATAAATGTAAGCGTTAGGCTATGTAAATGTCAATATAAACATTTTTGGTCACTTACGTTTATAGGAATGACTACTATTTGTAAATATTATTTTCATGAACAGCCTTCCATGATATTATACAAAAATTATCTATTTAAAATAATGATTACGCTGGACAAGCCCCACGTTGGGTGCCAAAAATAATATGCCGTGTTATTAGAAATGTACACTGTACAGTCAAGGGCATTAATATATATACACTTCTCCATACTGATCCCTTACAAATGTGTCTATATATTAATGCACTCGACTGTACGTGTTATTTAAATGAGTTCGTTACCACGTTACCAGTCAGCCTTCAGGCAGGAGCCTATGAACAGTTTTTTACGACACTGCTTTGTAGTCATATTTAGAAAAATCCTCACCATTGCCAGCTACGATGGTTTACATTTAGGCAAGACACAAACTTACCGTTTAAAAAACATACCGCTCAATTTGTGACCGAGATTTGAAATACCAAGTACATACCAGGTATTCCGACTCGCCCTCTTCAATCCTTCCGCCTCCCACAATCTTATCCGCATTTGCTTATTACTCCTTAAGGAACTGCGGAGTACTGGAAAAAATACCTTTGAGTATTTTTAGCTTGAGGGTACACGGCGTAGATTTCCGTTTTCGAGGGTGGGATTAGGGTTGCGTAAAAGGAGTCTAATCTTGCTTGTACTTACTAACTAAGTATACATTTTTATAGATAAATGTTTATATTATTTTAATTGAGTTTTGTTATACGATGACGGTAGCAATTTGGCTCACCTCAATGGTAAGCAGTTATCGTGTTATTTTCAACCCCATCGGCCATCTGCTCTGCGTGTAATGTGGCCTGCCCATTGCCACTTCAGCTGGCTAATTTGGAGGGCTAAATTGGTGATTTTTGTTCGTCTACGGATCTCCTTGGCAATCGCAGTCTAGGACATCCTCCTATGAGTTGGACACAGACGATCTTATGAAATGCGCTGGTAGACGCTGGATGCAGGTCGCTTCGAACCGGTGTATCGAGGTCCAAAGAAGAGGCCTATGTTCAGCATTGGACGTCTTATAGCTGAAATGATGATGAATCATGCAAATATTTAAATTTTTTTAGGATGTTTTAACTGGGGGCAAACTGATTCTAGCTCAATTATTATCCGGAAAATAAAGCTCTAAAATGCAGACGGAAAGTTAATACCTACCAATAACACTGAAAAAGCAATAGAAGACAAATTTGGTAAATGACCCCCAATTCTTCCCGTGGGTGTCGTAAGATTCGACTAAGGGATTGAAGTGCTACCAATAATTCATAATTGAAGATTTATGATGGGGAGCAGCGTCAAGCGTCATCATAGTATACACACTAGCACGATGGCCAATCCGCTTGAACAGCATGGCGATTATGAATATTTTTCATCCTAAAGCATCCATTCTCATAGGTAATAGGTACAAGAGGCCTAAGTCCAGCAGTGGACTGAAACAGGCTGATGATGATGACGATGGGTAAGTGAAACATACGTTTATTTTCCCCGAACCCAATTGTCGTATACTAAGTATACTGTACGTAAGTAGAAAACAAAAATGTGTAATCAAACTTTCATTATTTCATTATCACATAATTTTAGAACACAATTTTGTTTCATTACCAACTTAAAACCTTAAACCTTGAGTTCACATACATTTAACGTAAAAATACATTTGCCAATGTGTTTCACGATGTGTGTCAAAAACGTCAAATGCTAATGGAAAGTCAACCATATTTGTTTACTTTTTTTGTTTTCCAGTGACTAAATAAATAGTATGAAGTGTTTCAGCCTCAACCTCAATATCATCTCATCGACTACATTTTGAAGCCAAGAATGCAACTATACTTATAGCTCTTGACTGATCTCAGACATTGAAGCTGCATTTTAAAACAGTAGGTCCCAAGACTGCTCCTTGAGACAACGGAGTTGCCCTCATAAAGCCCTCAAGTGGTCAGCCAGCCACCATAATTCTGAAAATCTCGTAATTTACGTTCATGTTTCTTATTAACAGCCGTAAAATGAAAGCAGTTGAATTGAATTCCAAATGATGCTGGGGTGATATGAGGTTGTAAAAGTAAGGTTTTGGCAATTATTTGTGATTTGTCTTAGCTTATGAGGTTTTCGAAGAAGAGTTTATAAAAAATGTCAAGATGCTTAATTTTTGCTTTTAGAATTGTTCGTTTTATTGAATAATAAGTATTTTAGTTAAAAAAATTGGCTGAAAACCATAACTGTCTATAGCAGACTGAACCACATGAACATGTTTTTTAAGTATACAAAGTAAGTAGTCATAGATATCGGAACATGTCCCGCAATGTATTGATAATTAATCTTCTGATGGTTATTATTATGGGCACCTGTTTCGCTCCGATATAGTTATGTTATGAAGCCGTAATCTACCTACCGAAGATAAAAATCATTAAAAACCTTCAACTATATGATGCCATGATCAAAATGAAACACTTTACCTCAGGATAAATGCTAGTAATTCGTAACACTAGCGGGCCTAAAACAAACTATTTTTTTTATCTGTTTTTTTTTCTTTTGTTAATCTTTGTTAACAATAAAAAAAAATATTTCGGGTGATTAAATTCATGTAGTGTTTGTTAGTGGCAATAATAAACTTTAAATAATTATGTTATAACCTAAACTTAAATCCTGAGATATTAGAAAGATGTATTATTTTTTTAGGAGGATTCCGTTTATTTTTGTGAAATAATACTTTTGATTAGTAAAGTTTTTTTTCTCTGACAAATAGCTAGGAAATTCTGATGTCCTGTTTTTATTTTAAGATTTATGTTTATTTCTAGGGATTTTTATCGATAACACTAAGCCGGTTTTTTAATATAAATAAATTCCACACCAATTAACTAATTTGCGTGTTGGCTGCACTGGGTGCAGATGGACGTGAGCTGTCAGTATAAGCAAGCTGTCAATATTAGTTAAGGTAATGGAGATGCCGCACCCGCACTCTGTAAAGGTGTATTTCCGATATGGTTCGATCCGTTTCGTCATAAAAGTAACAGTTTGTTACAGGAAGAACCGTTTTTTTAACCGACATCTCTAAACTAAAATGAATGAAGCAGACCATTCTGTTGATAAAAGCAAAATCGGAGTGACGGTAAGTTACAAAGCTCTATTTGGCTTGGCACCGACTTCGAAGAAATCTGTAGGGTACCTAGCCGTAATATTTTATTTCAATGAATAGGGTAAAAGGTTTAAAGGTTTGGGTAGGAAATCCTAAGAAGTACGAACTAAATTATTTTGAACTTTATAGTTCGGGCGAATTTTTTGGTACTCTTTACATGGTACTCAACAATCTCAACATTTTATGTATGTAATTAACAACATCGTATTTTTAAATTACTCCACTAAACAAAGAAGTTATATATATTATACAAAAGAACGAAAATTACGTTAGAAATAAATTAGAACCGTTCTTTGACTTTGACTTCTTTTGTATGGAGAAAAAACCGTTATCCGATCCCTGGTTTGTTAGGCTGTGAACCTACAACCGCTTGTTCTTAAAAAACAGTGAATTTCATCCTAAGGACTTGTAAACACGCTGCCGCGTGTGACGTCTCTAAAGGCCAAGCCACGTTGGATGCTTGAGCAGCACGTGCGCCTGCGAGTGTGCATGGCGTGCGCTTTGTGGCGTATGTAAAAGTTATACTAGACTGTACAATCGACGTTTAACCTTTAACCACCTACATGTGGTCTCACAGACACTGGATTCAAAATTGACAATAACTGAACGCAAGTACATCGCTCACGCCTCTGTGACCTTGTACCTTTGCCCAGCCCCTCCGCAGTGCTGGCCATGCTGTCGACTCGTTCAGACGTGCACTCATTTGGATTTGGTGAGTAATAAAGTAGCATCGGCGGTCCGTGAGACCGCATGTAGGTGGTTACGATACATTTTGTAAGTGTCTCAGTGACCGCACGTAGGTGGTTGTGCTATTTAAATTATGAACACAGTTTTGAAAAAAGGTTCAAATTTATGAAGAAACTGGCCGAAAAATTAGTTAAACCCTATTTAGAGCGTCGTGTAAATAATCAGCGTCTTCCACAGGACTATAAACTTGTTTTGAATGTGAATGTTCGAACAAATTGTGTGTCGACGGTAGACAAGAATGGTTATTTTAAAAGCATGTAATTTTACAAAAATATCTTATTTGTAACCAAATTAGATAGCATTTTTGATTGCACAATTTATTTGTTTTGTAATGAAAAGCTTTATATTATGTTCTTTAATTTTGTAATCTCATATCCAGAAGGATACTAAGTTTTGTAATCGAAAATACAACAAGTTAATAAATATGTTAAGTTTGAAATACAAAATGTTGATTATTTTTGTATTCTTGTTGGTTAATAAATGCCTGAAACTATTTAAAGTATATTTAATATATTTAAACCCCCTTCAGTCACGCCAAAGTAAATAAATCAGGTCTCCATGACCGCAGGTAGGTGGTTGTGTGACACAAACAGAACGTAGGTAGGTAGTCAAGGGTTAAGATATCATTACGGTTTACGTGCCAAAAATATATTTACACGACCGACCCTAATGTACCTATATTTTTGCAACCTAAACCGTAGCGATATCTTTGACGTCGACTGTACACCGATTGCGAGCTTGTTCTTTTACATTATATTTACTGTTTACTTTTGACCATTTAAAAATACGAATACCTAAGTTAACATGAGAATTTCTTTAATACTATACCCATGTTGTTGTTGTTGTATTCTGGCCATTTTTTCCGCAACTCGACATCAAACATGACTATTTTGCGTGGTCCCAACGCTGCCTCATGACTTGTTGGGGACTTCACATATACCCTTGAATTTATTCGCAGGTGTATGCAGGTTTCCTCACGATGTTTGCCTTCACCGTAAAGCACTTGTGAATATCAAATGATATTTCGTACATAAGTTTTTTTACCTATTCATTGCACTCTTTCAGGAACAAGATAATCCAGGTGAACTATACTTTGTTTATAGGATTAAACTACTTGATTACAATTCTTATGTTCATGTAAAAGTTGTATTACAAGAACTTAAGATACAGTAGGTAAATTAGTAAGTAGAATAATTTAAAAACAGTTTTTAATTATGAGTTTATGTGAAAACGAGAACAACCCGAAATCGCGTGTCGATATCTACTTTAAGTCGACGTCAAAACAAGAACTTTTTCACGCCGACAGTAATATAACGTATATTGAATCGTGTAATAATAATAAAGTCAAATAAAAACCTAGTAATAAGTCCGGCAAACATTATAAAAAAATGTTTAGCAGGGACTGGGAGTTGTACCGGATGGCATGGCTGTTTTGGTACCGGACCACAGGTTTTTTTCAATGCATAACAGTATTGTAGGTATCCTTTATTGTTCCTTTATGAGTTAGAAAATATTTTTGTGAAAGCTTCTTTACTTTTTTATGTAATAAGCAGGATTAGTCATCTGTGAACGAACCTATTATTAAATAATGAGACGTTATTTGGGTAAATGGACCTTATTGTTTAAATGTTTATGGCGCTTATCATAACAGTGTTTTTTTCACACTGCCTAATTACTTGTTGGGGACTTCACATATACCCTTGAATTTATTCGCAGGTGTATGCAGGTTTCCTCACGATGTTTGCCTTCACCGTAAAGCACTTGTGAATATCAAATGATATTTCGAACATAAGTTTTTTTACCTATTCATTGCACTCTTTCAGGAACAAGATAATCCAGGTGAACTATACTTTGTTTATAGGATTAAACTACTTGATTACAATTCTTATGTTCATGTAAAAGTTGTATTACAAGAACTTAAGATACAGTAGGTAAATTAGTAAGTAGAATAATTTAAAAACAGTTTTTAATTATGAGTTTATGTGAAAACGAGAACAACCCGAAATCGCGTGTCGATATCTACTTTAAGTCGACGTCAAAACAAGAACTTTTTCACGCCGACAGTAATATAACGTATATTGAATCGTGTAATAATAATAAAGTCAAATAAAAACCTAGTAATAAGTCCGGCAAACATTATAAAAAAATGTTTAGCAGGGACTGGGAGTTGTACCGGATGGCATGGCTGTTTTGGTACCGGACCACAGGTTTTTTTCAATGCATAACAGTATTGTAGGTATCCTTTATTGTTCCTTTATGAGTTAGAAAATATTTTTGTGAAAGCTTCTTTACTTTTTTGTGTAATAAGCAGGATTAGTCATCTGTGAACGAACCTATTATTAAATAATGAGATGTTATTTGGGTAAATGGACCTTATTGTTTAAATGTTTATGGCGCTTATCATAACAGTGTTTTTTTCCGTAAATTAGTTACAAGGTAAGGTAGACTGATGATCTGGTGAACGTCGCAGGTCAATCTTTGGGGGAGGCGTAAGTTCAGCAGTGTATATCTTTCTGTTGATATAATGATGATGGTGATATTGATGATACCATTGGTTACATGTATGTGCATACCGAATAAAACAAATATTATTTTCTACAACATTTTATTCTAACTGAGCTCTCCGAAGCGTACTCTACACATTCAATTCACGCAGTAAGTGTATTTGATTCACCACAAAACCTATCCAAAACCAATAAAAATAAAACCATCGATAACCCGAGCGGAAACGAAACGCATCTGTCAAATTAAAAACAAAACACATGCCAGCAATACACTTAAAACATTCGCACGGCACCAGAAGAAACATATTTGAAAAAAAGAAAAAATGCGTTCTTAAAAAAATTCGTTCCCTCGCAATGAAAGCCCATTCACAGTACAATGGCGGTTTTGTATAGAGGTTACGTGTGTCACAATGTATGCACTCAGTGAATTGTTTTTGTTTTCCCTCGGTTTTTCCCTTTATTTCGTTTCCTCGATTCATATTTGAGAGTATAATTTTACAGCGAGCTTTCTTGAGACTGCACTATGTGTTCAAGAGGCGTATGAAGTACCAAACGAGCAGTAAAGTTGAGTTTTTAGTCTCATTTTTCTAGAATCTGAAACTAGATTTTGGTCTGCTGATTAAACAATTTGATATTTTGTCATTACTCGTAGTACCTTTTTTGTGAAATAGAAGTATACAAAACACGCCTTAGAAGTTTCTGATATTACTGGCAAAATTTAGATTATTAGATTTTCACAGCAAAAAATTATAGACTAAATTGATGTATGAAAAATAGACTGCACAAAATTTTCCGTACAAAACGCCAATTTCATAGATATTGACATTATATGTTTTTATTACCACATTTTGTTTCGAGGCTTCTGTTGACTGATATCTTAGAAAATTATTGTGATTGAGTTCACCAGCTCGGTCACATAAGTCATCATCAGCCCATTACAATCCACTTTTGAATATCGGCTTCTACGGAGACTAGTTTGCCATTTTATGCAGTCAGTCGCTACCGGACCTCTCTGCAGGGCATCCTGCTTTCTGGCCAGGGTGCTTAGCTAAATTGCCAATCGCTAACGCTCAATCGTCAGCCGTAAACGAAAGGCAGCTAACTGTCTTTGTCGCACTAATATGCAAGGGTGACAGAGAAGGAAAACTACGATACGCTACTAAGCGTTAGCGATTGGCAACTTGGCTAAGCATAAGCACCCAGGGGTAACTACGTTTTCTGAGATGCAGTCTTCACTCCACAGGACATGCTTACTGCAGCGGTAATCGACTCTGAAATATATATGGGAGCCCAGTTTCACTTCTACCTACAAACTTTCAGAGCTATTTACAATTGTACAGTCAACCAAATGGAGCCCGAAACCACTCAGGCTATGTCAAAGTGACGTTGTACTTCAAATTATAAGAAATTTCTGACTACGTGGTATTTTGACATGGTTTAAGGCTGCGTTTCCACCAGAGATGTGCGAGGATGTGTTTCCATACAAATGACACCTCGCTCGAGTCATTAATAGGTGTCATTTGTATGGAAACACATCGCTCCTCCTGTAAAAAACTGTCATAACACAAAAAAATGCAAAAATTAACTAATGATACAAGATAAATCCAACAAAAAAATGGATTTATCTTGTATCATTAGTTAATTTTTGCATTTTTTTGTGTTATGACAGTTTTTTACAGGAGGAGCGACATCCATATGCGAGGATGTGGAAACGCAGCCTTAAAGTGGCCTAGGTTTTCCAATTGGTCAAGTGTACATCGGTATTGGACAAGTGTACATGTTGGTCACCGTAGTTTTGTGACTTTATTCCGAATTTTATCTTTAGTCTGACTAGGAGCAAAGCCCATATAGGTACCTACTATTTATTAATTTATGCCAACCATTTATTCATTATGTTTAATTTTTCCTTAAAGTGAAGGCGCGTGAGATATATGAGTCTGCCTTGCAGCCAGACGCCTTTACTTTCTGCACATTCTCTCAACTCAACACATTTCAAAGTCTACATAACAGCTCTGTCGCGAGCTTCGAAATCTGCAAATTTCGAGGATTTGTCTCTGTCACTCTAAAGAAGCCTACGTTGGAGTGACAAAGACGAATCCTCGATATACGAATTTCGGAGTTTGCGGTAGTAAGCCTGAAAGCTTCGTTGCATACAGTTAAAATTACTCATTAAGCCGTGATTGCGATGTGATTGCAATCAGACTGATTTAATGAGGTTTGCAATCACGTGTCTTGTTAATCCTTAATGAATGTGTGAGAGTCAAGTGTCAT
The DNA here is from genome assembly GCA_025490895.1 of Thaumatotibia leucotreta. Taxonomy (NCBI): domain Eukaryota; kingdom Metazoa; phylum Arthropoda; class Insecta; order Lepidoptera; family Tortricidae; genus Thaumatotibia; species Thaumatotibia leucotreta. The sequence continues at coordinate 140 of JALPQI010017743.1, read as the reverse complement.
CAAGAATTCAGTTAATGATATATTACTTCACCTCATACTTCATACGGCAAAAATTACTTGAAAGACGAAAGGTTTAATAATTATTGTTAATTGTTTACAAAATAATTTGCTTTAAGCTGTAAACTGGATTTTTTTGGAGA
>JALPQI010017742.1:0-28404 GCA_025490895.1 Thaumatotibia leucotreta | reverse complement strand
GTTACGTAAACTATACCTACTTAAACCTTATAGTTAATTTTAGCGCGCGGACGCAGCGCCCTTGCCTGGTCTGTGCTCGCGCTCGGCACGGTGTCCGGCGCGAGCGGCACCTGCGAGGCCTCGTTCGACTCGTCATTTTCCAACGATGCGTCTTCGGCATCCCTAAATTCTGGGGATTCTGGTGGGGGTAATCTTTCATCCGTATGGTTCGATGAAAGTTCTGGGATGTCGGGCTTAATTATTAAGTCGTCACTCGGTAGCGAATAACGAACAACTTTTTTTTTTATAAGCTGATCTATATGTCTGTTTCCTTCTTGTCCACTCACCTTCATAAGTGACCGCGCCAGTTCGTTTTGCTACTAAGCCTTCCGTCCATTTTGGACCGTGCTTAGAGTAATTCCTTACCAGTACTTGGTCGCCCTGGCATAGCTCGCGGGTCGTGCCCCCGGCGTGGCGCACCTGCGCGCTCTGCGCCGCGTGCACGCGGGCGGCCGGCGCGGCGCTGCCGGCGCGCAGCAGGTCCAGGCGCGTGCGCAGACGCCTCCCCAGCATGGCCGCGGCCGGTGAACGCGCCGTACTGCCGTGTGGGCAGTTGCGATACTGCAGTAAGAATTTTAAAAGGGCGGGCTCCACGTCCTCTCCTTCGGTTGTCGCCTTTTTGAGTACCTTTTTGACTGTCTTGACTGCGTTTTCGGCGGCTCCATTACTTGACGGGTGATAAGGAGCCGTGACGACATGCGATACCCCGTTTTTCTGCAGAAACGTCTCAAAGTCATGCGACGTAAAGGGCGGGCCGCCGTCCGTGACCAGTTGTACGGGAAGGCCGAATCTCGCAAAGCACTCCCGAAATTTTTGCGATACTGACATGGCCGTCGTGCCTCTCGTCATCGGGAACACTTCGATCCATTTCGAGTGTGCATCAATGATGAGCAGGTAAGATCTACTATTATGATGTAAAAAATCAGCATGGAGCCTTACCCAAGGTTCGGCCGGCCAGGCGTAGGGCGCGACAGCGGCGCGCGGCGGCGCGTCCAGCTGCGCTCGGCACGCCTCGCAGCCGCGGGCGCGTCGCTCCAGGTCGGCGTCCAGCCCCGGCCACCACACGTAGCTTCGCGCGATCTGCTTCATCCGAACCATACCTACATGGCCCGCATGAACCTCCTCCACTACTTGTGCGCGAAGACTGCTAGGGATCACGACTCGGTATCCCCACACTATGCAATCGTGGTCGATGTGCAGCGTGTCCTTACGGTGGAAATACGGTTTCTCATTCTCGATTTCCGTATCCGAAGGCCACCCGCTCATAATGTACCCGTAAACTTTGCATAGTGTTACATCTTTCTTTATTTCCCTCGCCACGTCTCTGTGACTAAGAGGGAAAGTTTCCTCGACGAAATGCAGATATGTTGCGTCATCTTCCTCCTTGCTCCGCGACCCCGCCGGGAGCGGTAAACGAGACAGGCCGTCCGCGTTACCGTTCTTGTCCGTGGATACGAATTCGATATCAAAATCGTACGCCGCGAGTCGCACCGCGTATCTCTGTAAGCGGCTCGCGGCCGTCTGAGGTATGCCGTGCTTGGGACCAAAAATGTACGTGAGCGCTTTGTGATCACTACGAAGTGTAAACTTACGGCCGAACAGATATTGATGATGCTTGTTTACCCCGTAAACGATTGCCAGCGCCTCTTTATCGATTTGGCTGTAGCGGCGCTCAGTCTCGCTGAGCGTGCGCGATGCGCAGCACACGAGGCGTTCCGTCTCGTCCGGGTAGCGCTGCGCCAGCACTGCCCCCAGGCCATACGCGCTGCTGTCCACACAGAGCACCAGCGGCAGTGACGGCTCGTAATGAGCCAACGCTGAGCTTTTCAGCAGCTCCTCTTTAACCTGTTTGAAAGATTTATTACATAAATGTGTCCACTGCCACCGAGTTCCCTTTGCCAGCAGCGCGTACAGTGGGTGTAAAATGGTACTAATATTGGGTATGAAACGCGCATAGTAGTTAATGAGACCCAAGGCAGCTCTTAGTTGAGACACATTTTGTGGTTCGGGCAAATTTTCAATGGCGGCTATTTTGTCTCTGTCCGTATGCAGGCCATTTTTATTTATCCTATATCCTAGGTAACAAACTTCGTCTTTAAAGAACTCACATTTTTCGAATTTAATACGCAAACCTGCTTCCTTAAGTCGAGTCAAAACAGCATTTAAATTTTTCATATGATGGTCTTTATTTTTACCGGTTACACAAATGTCATCGATAAACGCCACTACATTCTCTAATCCACTAAGTGTCTCTTCAATGAGTTTTTGAAAAATTTCAGGTAAACATTTTATTCCGAATGGCGCCCGCCGGTACACAAAAGTACCTACATGAGTAGTTATAGCCGTCAGAGGCTGTGAGGCGTCATCAAGTACAAGTTGTAAATATGCATTTTTTAAATCAAGCTTAGTGAACTGCTCGCCTCCACTCAAAGCAGCAAATAACTGTTCAATGCGGGGTAAAGGGTAATGAAACTCTTTCAGACACTTATTTACAGTGACCTTATAATCGCCGCATATGCGTATCGAACCGTCGCGTTTTATCACCGGTACTATCGGCGTTCCGTATTCTGAAGACTCAACTTTATAGATAACGTTTTCAGTTTGTAAGCGTTCAAGCTTGCGTTCGACTGGCATACGCAGCGCGAGAGGCAACGGACGGGCTTTGCAAAATATCGGCGAATTATCTTTTAGACGTAATTGTATTTTCGATTTAAAAGTGCCTAATCTGCTATCAAAAACTTCCGGGAATTTATTTTTTAACTGGAGCACTAGCGGTTCATCAATTTCACTATTGACATATATTTTGTTCAATTTAATCGAATCATGATTTAGTTTACGTAACCACGATCGGCCTAACAAAGGCGGCCCGCCATTGTTAAACACGAATAGCGGTAAAACAGCTGACTTGCTCCCGCTAGTGACATTCACCATAATGCGCCCGAGAGGAATTAGTGCACCACCGGTATATGATTGCAATTTCATGTTTTCTTTTTCTAAATTTAAGTATGAAAAATATTTGTCATAAAATTGTTTAGAAACCGCCGATATTTTACTACCCGTGTCAATTTCAAATAAAACATTATTATTTTCAACTTTAAGCTCACAGTAATAGGGTCCATCTTTCGTGTCACTAGTTCCCGATATAATGTTGTACATACCATCACTCGCGTCGCTGTCCGAGCTATCACCATCGATGTAATTTTGATACTTAGACCTGCCGACACTATCACTTTTATCACTTTTCTTGCACACGGAAGACAAGTGTCCTTTGTCCTTGCACTGGTTGCAAGTGTAAGTCTTGTACCGACATTTGTTAGGCCCGTGGCCCTCCCGGCCACAGCGCCAGCAAGCGGGCCGCCGCTTGGCCGCCGCGGGCGCCGCGCCCACGCGGTGCAGGCCGGCCGCGCCCTGCCCGAGTCCTGCCGCTGGCGCCCCGCCGCCGCCGCCGCTGCCGCCGGCCGCCGCTGTTTCGGCGTGCCTCTCGGCAGCTTCCAATGCGAGCGCCAATTCCACCGCCTTTTTGTAGTCCAATGTGGGTTCTGCAAACAAACGCGACCTCATCTCTTCGCTTTTGAGGCCCGAAACGAATTGATCACGAAGGTTTTCCTCCAGACTCGCACCGAAATTGCAGTATGTCGCGAGATGTTTTAAACTTTGAAGGAACGTTCCGATCGCTTCGCCTTCCGCTTGTCGCCGCTGCCGAAAAATGTGCCTATCTGCTATTTCTGACCTTTTCGGGTCCAAGTGGTTTTTGACCAAATCCACGAGGTCCCTGAATTCTTTATTTTCAGGGTGGTACATAAATCACACATCAACTCGTAGGTCGCTGCGCCGACGTGTGTCACCAACGTGGCCACGCGCAATTCACTTTTGATATCATTTAGTAAAATGAATTGATCCACGAGTCGTACGTACGCGTCCCAATTTCCTCGACCGTGTAGGTCAAATTCGTGTAACTTCCCGAAAGGCATAGTCAAAGAAACCCAATAAAATTCACCAATTCGTCGCCAGTTAGGATGTATTGAATGAAACACAATGGCGTTCATGCAAGACTGTTTTATTCTCTGTAATTGCGGGTGGAAACACAACTATTTAATTAATATGTCTACCTCCTACATACATTACAGTCCCTTTCTCTCGACCTAAACTGAATAGCATTAGTACGTCATGGTAACCCCCCAGGAGTCCCAATGAATTAGAACTTTCCTGATATAACCTAACCTTGGACAATAATCCGAACTTGAAGAAAAACTTCATATTTTGTTCTCAAAGAATCTGTGCGTAAAGTAAAGGCGTTTTGAAACAAGGCACGCCCATATATCTCACGTGCCTTAACTTTTCGAATAAACTTCATACACAACTAAAGCCCTACAAATACAGGCAACTTGTTTCAAAACGTTCTGTTTCTGAAATTGTTCACTAAGTTGAGAAACTTTTGGAAATAGCACAGCTTTGGGCTAGCATTTTGTAATAAAGTTAGCTAATCCGGCCGTGTGGTGACGGCAGTAAGAATACATTTGTCACCACCCCAACTCCTCCTGCGGGTGTCGTAAGAGTCGACTAAGGAATTGAAGTGTCCCTGACCATTATTTGATAAAAGATTGATGATGGGCAGCAGCGTCATCATAGTGGACACATTACTGCGATCGCCAATCCGATTATGGGCATTTGCCTCCTATTGCGTAGACGCATAGTTAATAGGAGAGGCCTACGTTCAGCAGTGGACTGAGATAAGCTGATGATGATTGTAAAGTAAGAATGCTTGTGCACCGGTCTAAAGGCTAGGCCACATCGGATATGTGTGCAGCAAATGCACGTATAAATGTCGTCGGGGCTTCATAGTCTGCGACCATATACAATGTGTAAGTCTAATACGGGCGATCAATGAAACCAGGCATGGGATTCATTAGTGTCATCAAGGATTACAAGGTTTTTTTAAAGTCACTCTTAATTATGACCCCACATATTTTTTTTAAGATTATCGGAGCTGCAATGTAGGTACAGTCAAGTGCAAAAATAAGTATCGAAAGAATCCGTTCATAAGTATGTTACGACGTTCTTATTACACAGAATTAGAGTGCACTGGGACATATTTTTGAACGTTTTTGTATACCCCTTATTTTGTCTTCGACTGTACGAACATTTGTTATTGTTAATATGGCAGTTATGTCATCTGCTTTTGAAATCAGCTGTCATCGAGTGTTTAACTCGCGTATGTTGCTTTACATTGCGCGCCGAATTATTTTGTATGGAAAATTTTGTTGCTCTAATTTTAAGTAAAAGTTATTTGAATGTACTTATTATGTCGTAAACTAACACCCGTTAAGAGCTTCGCCCGTATTAGACTTACACCCTGTATAACATGGACGTCTAACGCCAGCTCAAAACTGCTCCCAAAAACGATTGTTCAATTGTGCCAAGAGGGGCTGGACATAGCGCTTTTCTTAACACCGCGCATATTTCGGCGCAACATCTTTGACAAATGTTTATAGAATATTGCCAATCAAAACTTTGATGGACCAATCACAACTATTTTTAAATGGCGGTTTAAGTTTTTATAGGTTGATATTGACACTCATGTCCGTGATGTATTGAAGAGGGGGTGACACTTGTCAACTAAAATTCAGGACCGTTTTTGTTAGGCAATTTAGTATGGCGTGCGGCTTCCATGTTTTATTTGTTCGTAGTAGATGGCACACCGTGCACCGCTTGTAACACGCAAGCGGTGTGCCATCTACTGAGTTGGGGTGGTGACAAATGTATTCTTACTGCCGTCACCACACGGCCTTACAATCATCATCAACATCATCAGCCTATGATAGTCCACTGCAGGTGTTGGAACCTGTGTAAACTACATGTTCTATATCAGAGACTTATTTGTATGACTGGTTGTTTGTGTAGCAACGGATTTCGAATGCTTTGACTGTTCCTAACACTTCACTCATCTAAGCCACGGAATAAACACGCTTTTGGAGCATTCCATGAAAAATCTTCTTTTTGTCGCTTACGACTCACTATGACGCGACCGGTTCGAACCGGAAGTAGTTTCAATACCTAGACGATTCAAAAGAGTTTGTTCCTATTCCAGTTTGAATAAAGAATTATTTGACTTTGACTTTGACTATGGTTGCTACCCTAATAAAATATGCTAGCTGTTAGGAAACACTGTCAATCATAAAGCCTTGATATGTTATTATTATGCCGTAACTCAGCTTACTAATTTAATTTTTCAAAAGTATTGAAAAGACAGTGTCGCTTACGACATGTTTTCATGGAATGCTCCTTTTATATAATTCTAGCAGTTTATTTTCTCTAATACGTAGGCCTCTCCTATTAATTATGCGTATAGACGCATTAGGAGGTAAATGCCCATAATCGCCATGCTGGGGAAGCGGACTGGCGATCGCAGTAATGTGTCCACTATGATGACGCTGCTGCCCATCATCAATCTTTTATCAAATAGTGGTCAGTGACACTTCAATCCCTTAGTCGACTTTTACGACACCTGCAGGAGGAGTTGGGGTGGTGACAAATATATTCTTACTGCCATCACCACACGGCTTTACAATACAAGTAGCAAATCCCAAAACGGGCACTACAGGGTGAAATCTTTTACATGATACAAAATTATATTTTCTGGATTTACTCATGATTGCCATCAACTTTTATTATGGGCAATTCGGCAGAAAAAAAATAGGGTATAACTACCACAGTCGAGTGCATTTGTATACACATTTGAAAGAGATCAGTAAGGATAATTGTATACATATTAATGACAACTCGATTGTAATTAGCGACAGCTGGTTTCACAATATGTATGGAGATGTAGATTTTGTGGTAACTTTTTCAAAGATAGTCCCATAGTAAAAGTTTGCCGTAATCATGAGTAGATCCAGAAAATATGATTTTGTATCATGTAAAAGATTTCGCCCAGTATACAGTAGGCATGTCTAATATGAATTATGTATTCGCACGAGTGTCATGCTAGGACATAGCGTGTGAGGTCACGGCCGGTCAGCAGGCACGCTGCCAACCCACACGTCTAATAATATGTGTACACGTACGAACTTATCTCTGAGGAGTAAGGTTCTAAGTTGTTTAGCTAGTTTTGGAGGAGTTTGTGATGTTACTGATGAGTCTGAGACTAGTGATAAATTTGATTTGGGTTTTATGAAGTGTATATAATTGAAGCTGTGAATATTAGTCGGTCTTTTGCCATGCTGATATAAAATGAAATATGCATTTACACAATATACAGGGTGTTTTTTTTTCGACCGTTCAAATTCTACGTAGTGAATGTGTAGGTCATACTCACCAACTTTTACTATGGGGACAAAGTCGAAATCGCGAAAAAAAAATCAGCTGTTTCATACAAATTGGCGGCATTACGCCGGCCGAAATGTATGAAACAGCTGATTTTTTTTTCGCGATTTCGACTTTGTCCCCATAGTAAAAGTTGGTCAGTATGACCTATACATTCACTACGTAGAATTTGAACGGTCGAAAAAAAAACACCCTGTATTATCACGCAGGTTATCCATAATAATTGTACAGGTTGTCCCAAATTGCAAGGTTTAATTTAAGTTAATACCTACCTGTGCCTGTATTGAAATACTTATTTTTTCATTGAAATTTAAAGTCACAGAATACGGTTTAGTATTCGAAGGCTGTTCTGACATACAGCTACTTTTTTAGGATCTATATCTGGATCCCTAACGTTTTTTGACCTATTTTTGCGTTCACTAACGTTTTATGTCCGAATGATCATTTGTCCTAAGGCTCATATGCCATATCTTTAATTTTCCTAATATCGTATGGATGATTATTTACATTATGGAAAATGAGTGTTATTGCGACTGATCCATAGGGCTAATGCCTATTGGCCATTAGTGCAAAACAGTTCGGGCAAGTGATTTTAGGACAAACGATATTAGGGATCTCGAGTGAGACCCACTTTTTTAATGTCCATTAATTGGGCATGAAAATGTTAGATTTTTGTTGTTGTAGCATGATATGACAGGCCTACGACTGCGAAAATCGAAATTCGTAAAATTAGAGGATTTTTCTGTCACTCAATTAGAGTGAGAGAGACAAATCCTCGAAATTTACGAATTTCGTTTTTCGCGGTGGGGCCGCTGATATGAGCCTTCAAAACATGGGTGGTCGGAATTTCACTAAACTTTACCATTGACTTTAAATAACCCTATAAAAATTAGTTACATTATAGTAACATGGCTAGACAATGGGGTCAAGTTCCAATGATCCTTGCTGATATCATAAACATGTTCTAACTTTGCAAGTCGATAAGTATCGTTTATGTCCCTTTAGGTTTTATCAAGATGTCTATAAGTTGTGCGGTAGTGCTTTTAAAGCGTATTAGTTGTACGATTTCGGTAATTTAAAAAAGTCCCGCCGATTGTTACCGGTTCTTTTTGGGTCAGTGATGTACCGTAAGTTTAGAACCAGAAGTAGTTTTTATGTTGATTTCAACTTTCAGAATTATCAGTTACACTCCTATTTTAATGATAACATTGATAACCGAGGCTTAATAGCGTAAACTTACATTAAATATAATCCTGATGTTTCGGGCATGACGTTACACCTGTGGTCGCAGGCAGACTGACGTCATGCCCGAAACGTCAGGATAATATTTAATGTAAGTTTACGCTATTAAGACTCGTTTGTCGTTAAAATAGAAGTAGTTTTTTTAAAACGGTTATGTATTACGATTTAAATGTGCTTGTATATATGAAGGGTTTACGGAAAGAACATGTCTATTCAATTCAAATTACAGAACGGAAAAACCACCTTACTAACAGAATAAGGTGTGAATTTGCCCTGATTTTTTTAAGCAGTGGACATGTTTTTCCGTGGACCCTTCATATACTTGAATAGAGAATCGTTTGACATTGTCTTTAACTCGTAAACGTTTGACTTCAGGTGTACAGTTCGACGAGCAGCACTAAGATCGGGCCCAACGGGGTCAAAGAGACCCGCAAGACCCTGCAGGACTCTCGCACCGGCACCAAGAAGATGTCCATCGGTATGTTTACTTTAAACCGAGCAAATTAAAGTAGTACATTACGTACGACACAAGTGCGAAAAACATGAAATTCGAAACGAGTGACGATTTTTTTGGAACACGACCGAAGGGTTTTAAATCGACACAAAGTTACGAATTTCCTTTTTGCACGTGTCTCGTACGACGAACCTGATAAATTTGGGTATATAGACCGCCATATTGTTTTCCGCGTGAGGTCATATAGCGTACCACACTGACGTCAGCATAAGGATTCTAACGATTCATCAAAATCGGTTGAACCATTACTTAATAATAATAATAAATTTATTTAATTTGTGTACCTACATGACACGTAGGTATTTACAAGCGAGAAAATTACATTTAAGCATTATCATAGAATACTGCTTGGGAGTATGCGATACCGTACAGTGTGACATAATGGCACAATCTGGCTTATCAGCTATCATTCTCAGAATGGTATTGGGACTGTCCCGCACCCAGCGCACCTGGATGCTCAGCCAAGTTGCCAATCGCTAACGCTTAGTAGCGTATCGTAGTTTTCCCTCTCTGTCACTCTTACGTATTAGTGCGACAAAGCTGCCTTTCGTTTACGATTGACGATTTTAAGCGTTAGCGATTGGCAACTTGTCTAACCACCCAGGGGGCTTATGATGGTCGTGCTGTTAACTTGACAAACGGCATTTTATCGTACATTTTGATTTCCATACTATGGTTGTTGTCATATTCTACCGGATTTTGACGATTGATAAGCGACGTTATTTGTATACGATGGTCGTATCTGTCACTGCCAGTGCTGCCAGATTATTTACCTTTGAAAACATCAAAGCATTTCTATCGCAGGGCTGCCAGATTGTAAAATTGTTTTTTTTTTATAGTTCGGGTGCTTAGTTTATCCTGTTTTTATAATCGAATTGGTAAAAGAGAAAATTTTAAATGAGGGTTTTTGATACTTTTTCTGCCGCTATGGGGAGGTGAGATGGCAGCACTGCGCCGACCTTATAACGAACTGTCAAAATAAATACGCGCATTTAATTTTCAACATATTTATAGGCTTATTTATTCTGAAAACCATTACTTTAGTCATATTGTTACCTAAAATAAATGAATAAAATAGTTCCAAGTCAATTCTCATGAAATTAACAAAGTTATAGTAATTATTTTGAATACCAGTGACTTTGAGCGCCTGTTTTAGAGTTCAATCTTCAGTTCGACGACCATGTATTAGTCGTAATCTATTACAAAATCAATTCTCTTCCAAATAAAATAGAATTTCAATATTTTAGGCCCAGGTGCCTATGAATAGTATGAATCTGACAGTTGTCGAGACCAGGTACGTACGAAGCGCCGCCTGGTGGCAGAAAAATTATCGAAAACCCTCATTGTTGACTGATTATACTGTGTCCAGCAATCTGTCTCAGTAGAAAAAGGCAGCAAATTCAAAAAGTTGTGTTCAATTTCATGACAGCGTACTAATTTTTTTGGAATATTTTACTTTACCAAAATGAAATTACACTAAAAACCTACCAAGACGACAAATTATTAAATAAATTCATATTTTATGTCTTATTACTTATTTTTTCTTCATAATTACAATTATACCTAATTCTTCATAATTACAACAAACAATCCTACCTAATAATCTTTCTACAACATGAATGTAGGAATAATATGGATTTGACAACGTTATAATAATAGCAAGAACGAAAGGGATGGTCTTATGAAACTTTTTACTAGTGGAAGTGAAAAGGAACGATAATCGTCCGTCCTTATCACTGTGCCACTATTTTTTGTGCGTGTGTGCATTAGATGCTACACAGATAAAATATAGGGAAGATTCCGTGTATTAAGACATACCTGAACAAACTATTGTCATCCTTTACCATCTCAGTATGTATTCCATAAGGAAAAAGAGACAAACAAGGTAGTTCTACTCGGTCGTGAATTATATCACCGACTCCATTTTCTTAATTTTTCTTGAACAATGCTACCAACCTGACTAGATAAAATGTCATTACTATTAGTGTTGTCCAGTATTCATCGTATGCTTTTATCGGCAATAATAATATTTTTACCAAATTAGGTAGCGATGAACAGTGCGAATAAACCTTATTTCCTACCCAGAATCACGATCTTCTGCGATCCTTAATATGTCATGATTTCTAAATCTGCACTTTAGGATAAAAATAAAATCACAAAATTAATGAAATATTTTCTTTAATTAAAATGTCAAATGTCATAAGAAGTGTTCTGTCTAAAACGTATGCCACTAGTTGGCGCCACTTAGCGGTAAGGTCCCGCTAAGAAACACAATTACCTAGCCTCAAAGAACAACTAACTAGAAGAAGGTCATTTTATTTTTTTACATAATTTTATTAACTTGTACAAATCATTTAAACACGAAACTATAGGCGCTCTGAGAATTTAGACAAGTTTCTGGACCTGACGCCTCAGTGCTGCCGCCCTGATGAACGGCATTTCAGAAAACCCTCATTATAACATGTTTTACGGAACTTATCATCCCTTAAAGCATACCTAACAATTTTCGTATGATGGCTTCTTTATAATTAATCAGTCTACACAAGTATCACATGAGTGTCATTATTAAACTAACTTTACTTTCTGGTTGACATGACATTGGATGATTACCAAATATGGTGGGTACTACGTCAGAATGTAATCACTTATGGGTACGCCCTTGCCTGAAACAACAGCTTAAAAATGTGCGGAGCATATTTTTGAATACTTTTTAGGGCACCAGTCGTCTGCCTTTTTGATATTTTTGACCCATATTAGCCTTTGTTCAGTGTCCTGTGGAAACCTGTTGGAAATTAAAAACATCGATTCATTTTCTGAGTTGGCTATCAATAGATTTATCGATATCACGATCGATCGCTTAAGTACAACACTATGCAATACAAATATTTGAATCCCACTATTTATAATTACATTACGAATGCAAATACGAATGGTTAATTCACAAAGCTACACACATGTATCCGGCAACAAATATTGAATAAGATTTTCAGTTACTTTTACCTTAATAAGGTTCGAAATTTTAAAATTCAAGTCAAAACTAAATTACCGGTGAAACGTAATGTCTTTATTTTGTTCATTCAGGTAACCCTGGCGGTTTTTACACCATGGAACCACACAAGTCATCACTTTTATCACATTCCGTGCACTTATCGAACAGAAATATACATGAAAAGCTTTATTTTAATCACTTTTACTATTTGCGGTTTAGGTGCACTAGTATAGCCAAACAAAGATCGTTGACAGGCATTGCTGGCGTCACCCACAGATATAATAGACTCGGTCTATTAAATTAATAAGTCTATGAGATGCTAAATGTAAGTGCCAGACAAATGCGTTGAATACGTCACTAAGTGCCACACACGCAAGTATCTTCTTAGTAGTAAGTGACTATGTCTATCCCTCTTAGTGGCACACTATGTGCGGCCCCTCGTTCTACAAGAAGAATAATAAATAAGTTGGTAAAGAGGGAAGAACTTGAATAAGTTTTTGAAGAGAAGAAAAAATACGTGAGTGCAAGCTAAATTTGCAATTGCGAATATTGAAAATGCTTAAGATTATCACTTTCTATTTTGTCATTATCGCCAATAAAAAAAATATCAACGAAACCATCCCGTGGAAAATTCAAGACGGCATCAATTTTGTCATTGAATAGAAAAAATATTTGAGCGGTTTCACACGACGCGTTTTTTTTTTTGCCTGACGACCTACTGTGATGAAGCCTTAGGCCGGCCTTATACATCCGGGATCAAAGTAGGGTATTCGACAACATTAAAAATATACCCCAAAATGTGGTCATCCTATTAGAAAATAGCATAATTTATACTACATTTCACTTAGTTTTAGAAAAAAATATGCCTATTTGTAGCATAATTTATTTCACCAAAATAAATTAAATATTTTTTGAAAAATTATCTGTGACAGCCAACGCCCTATGATTGGTCAGCGTTTCTGTGACGTCAGTTGCAAGTAAACATTGCTTATGCATTGCTTCCATATTGCTTCCTTATCAGAGTGTAGTTCGTGTTTCGAGATATTATTGTTGTTTAATTCGATCTTTGTGCTAATTCTAAAGACTTTTCTAATAAATATTATATCTTCCGGTGTAAATATTCGTGTGGTATCTGAAAATGGAGGCAAATTTTGTGCGAGCGGACAGCAGCAACCTACCTAAGATAGATGCATTTATGATTGCATAAAGATAACGTTGATTACTATGCTGCGGAACTTAAAAATGTAAAAACTTTAAGTACCCTATACTAATTATTTATTTGTATATAAATGTATAAATACAATAAGGACAAGTTCGGAGGTTTTGTATGAGCTAATTTTAGGTTATGTTAATGTAATTTCTTTTTGTCCTAATTTTTGCCTTTGTATCACAGGTCAGCAAGAGAATCATTATGGTGACGATGCGATTGGTTATGTCCAACTACACCGGGAAAATGGAATGTGCACAGTCAAATGTAAGATGTGCCCTGAGCACAAAGTACGAGCCAAAGCATACAATGTGACTTTGATTGTAAACGAACGTGACTGCGAAATTATTAGTTGTCAGTGTCATGATTGTGCTGCCTCAGCTGGAGGATGTAAGCATGCAGTTGCTTTTTTAATGTGGGTCCACCGTCAGTCTGAGGAGCCTTCATGTACTTCTGTAGAATGCTATTGGAAAAAATCGACTTGGTCGAAAGTAGGGACTACTCTAAAGTATATCAAAGTGCAGCAAATGAGTCAAAAGGAAATACCTCATAGACCCAAGTGATCCAGCATTATACAATGAATTTATTTCTGAAGCTAAAAGGAGGAAGATTGAGAACTGTATATTGCTAAAGTATCAAGTTGATTATAAGCATTCTGGAATTATGCAGTACTCATTGCACTGCTTTATGATAGATCAATCTGAAGATATTAAAGTAGATGTTGACAGAATTGTAGGCTTGATGAAAAAAAATTCACTGCAGCAGCAATATATACCATAGAAGAAGCCACAAGGAAGCAAAACAGAAGCAGCTTGTGGTATGAGATGCATGCATCAAAGGCACATGAAGTGAGTGTGTGGCGTCTCCTGACGGTGTAACAAAAGATGCTATCATACAAATTAAATGCCCTACTAAAGCAAAATCCAAAGATAATTATTTGAAAAATGGAAGGCACAGGTACAGCTGCAAATGTATGCAACTGGTGTCAAAAAATGCTATTTTTGTGTTGCTGATAGCCAATTTGAAAAACAAAGAAAGTAGACATTGTGTTAGTGAATTATGACAGTGAATATGTTATTTTATTTTATAGCCTTTACTTAACGACTACAATAATAATTGATAACATAAATATATATATTTTAGACATCGGCATAGTCGTCTTGCCCTCCGGCATAGGCCTCCTCTAAAGATTTCCACTCTTTCCTGTCCATAGCGGTTCTTCTCCAACATGTTATTAAGTTACTACAAAAGTTAACTGTTTCTTGGAAAAACCATAATATTTATCCCATTTTGTGTAGCAGCACCAATGTGTGATAATATAATGAAATAAAAAACAATTTCAGGCTTCTTATTATTTTTATTTTATATTTCCTCTTTTGCATGTAAGCAACAAGTAAACAGTTTCAACCCCTACAGATAATGAATACTTTCTGACAACATGATATTAATATTATACATTAGACTGAGACATTAATTACCTACCGAACATGCATACTATATATTTTTAATGACAATAATGATCAAATAATCATAATACCATGTTACATTATTTAATAAGAGAATTCTGCAAGTTTATAAGACCACATGCAATGGTAATGATATGATCAAGAACATGACGTAAGTTAGTATTTATCACTGCATGTTGTTTTAGCATACTAAATTCTCTTATACGCCTAATCACGCGTTTAATCAAAATTCGTTAACTAGCAAATAGCAATTATCTTGGTTTGTCGAACTTCAGTTTTAGATAACTTTTCACCAGCTTTTACACTTGGTGGCCTTAAGAGTTTTATGCCTGAAATGCATGTTCAAGGTGTTTGAAGCCTCTGACTGCTAAGATAGAACTTCCTTCTTGTAATCCATCAAGGAAGTTACAGTTCTCTACTATGACAACATCACTTGTTCTGTCCCCAAATCCTTGAGAAGCAAAATTAATCAAACCATTAGGTGTACAATATTACAATATATTAAATACTTTACAGTATTTCCCTTTTTATACTCTGACCATGACAGTGCCTGATGAACAACATTAACATTTGTGGCTGCGCACATGGAAAGATACCTAGTCACGGCATTTAGTTACAGAGTTACATGAGTTTTTGTCGAAGCGGGTGAAAAAGTGCCAAAATGGGTTTGTGCTATAATTGGGTTATTTACATCCTAAGGAACACGTGTGTACAAGAATATCAGTAAAATTATGTTTTTTTAGTATATTTCTCCGACCATAAAATTTAGTACTCAGGGTACCTTGTCACGCCATGTCTTAAAGCGTTTAAAATTTGAATAATTTTGTCAATATTTCCGTCGCGGGTAGTCAAATGCCTCTTTCTAACAAGGAAGGGTACCCAACTGTTCGACTCCGATTTGATTCATCAAAATGAATCAAATCGGAGAATATGTTATATGGTAGTCTAAAATCACGGACATTTTTATAAATAAAAATATATTGATTTCTGCAATAATTGTACCAAATAACATTTTGATACAAATATTTTTTGCGTTATAGGTACTAAAATAGTGCCTTTAAATTGAAGTTACTAAAGTTTAGTAAATGCCGTGACAAGGTAGGTACCCTAGTTACGTTTCCATACAAAAGTTTCGACTGGGTCACTAAACTAATTAATATTATAATATTGATTAAAGACTTAATAGATCATAAAGTAGTAGGTTATGTATATTGTATAATTGGGTATTTTATCCTAGTTTTACTCTATTTCTTGAAGATAATGACTTATCGTGACAAGGTACTCTGTTTAGTCAAATGTAAAATTGTATGTTTTACACGACTAAAACAGAACTTTTTATAAATAAAAATATATGGATTTCTGCAATAATTGTACCAAATAACATTTTGATACAAATATGTTTTGCATTAAAGGTACTAAAATAGTGCCTTTACATTTAAGTTACTAAAGTTTAGTAAATGCCGTGACAAGGTACCCTAGTTACGTTTCCATACAAAAGTTTCGACCGGGTCACTAAACTTTTTTGATAAAAAAAATGCTTTAACGTTATTTCGATGTGACACCATTGTGGCACACTATGCTGAATATAGTTAAATTATGTGATAAATCATCGATATACACATAATTTTGTTGCTTTTTAATATTATAAATGACCTTTTTTGCAATTGTTAATAAGTGCGGTAATTATTAAATTTATTGTTGATTATGGAATTTATTTTATTCAATTATTCCAAAATGCCTTAGAATATGTAACTACGATAAGAAACTAACAGTTTTAATCTCATTATATCATGAATTGGGTATAATGAACACTTTCGTATTTCTTTGGCATTATAAACTTTAAATGCAATTTTCTCAACTTGTGCATCTCGGAAGTCGCAAATTCATAAATGTATATAAAAATCGTGGTTCAACCTAGAGTCATGATTCTTTTTTTTATTGATAGCAAATTTAATTTCCTTTTTGGAACTATGCATAACTCAATACCCGCAACTAAGTACTTTTCCATGTGCACAGCCACATTTGATGATTTTTGTATGTCAATTTCTAAGCAATCTATAATACAGCTGACATTGTGGTAGCGATGCCTAAATGCAATAGGAAGGTTCTTTTTTATTAATTTTTTATCAAAGTTTATAATGAATGGTTTTAAATAACTACTTATTATTGGAATGTTTACTAAAAATAATCTGCTAGCATAAGATAAGGATATTCCTAAATTATCCTCTAGTTCAGAAAATGTGGCGTTCATTCTAATTTTTTTCAAGCATAGTAAAATGTGTTCTATTTTTATATTCGTTAATTTATGCAATAGCTGAATTATAAAGTAACATTCTTTGGAAATACCAATATGCAACATAGGCTTCCTTTCAATTAAACGCACAGTATTTACACGGCACTGTAATTGTTCAATATGCTCATTATTTTCTATGACATTACTGTCGGAATCAGTACCTCTTGATGATGAAGTAGGTACAAAAGGTGATAAACGACCACATTCGTGCATTCTAAAAAGGAAATATCACTGTCCGATTTTTCTTCTTCCAGAACTTTTCTTTTTGCTGCTTGGATTGTGGCTGGGGCTGAAGGAGATGGTTTCACTTGGTATGAAACAGTCTTGAAGGGTGCTGTGGCAATAGTTGTATGTTGCCATATTGTTTGGACAGCCTTGCTCCTATGATTAACATTAACTTTTGTTCTTACTTGAATAGATTTCACCGTAGATATGATAGTATCTGTAATAGTTACTTTGTCCTGAGTTTTTGGTAATTCTGAAATATAAACACTCAAAATCAGTAACTTAAAAAAATTTGAAATCAACAACATAAATAATAATATATAAATGAGACAATCTTATACAAATCAACCTAGTCCTACTGTAGTAAACTCAAAAAAGGTTTTTGTTGTAGGTGCTAGATGATGGTATATAAAATAAATATTATATAAATAAATACTTAAATACACCTAAAACAATCATGACTCAGGAACAAATATTCATGCTCATTCCACAAATAAATGCCCTTAAAGAGATTCAAACCCGAGAACTCCGACTTTGTTGGGTGGATGACTACCAACTAGGCTATGGAGGATGTCTAAAATATATTGATATATATTTTTTATAATTAATTAATATCATACCTTCAGGCTCCATAATTTCTTGCACCATGTCATCTTTAGTATTGATAGTTGTTTGCAGACACTTTGTGACATGGTCAATTCTTTGTCTTTTAAGAAACACTTCTCGGCAAGGAACAGCATCACTCAGCCGTCTCTTGAAATCCTCTTGACAGTGATATTAAGTTGGCACAGCCTCATTTGTCAGAAGTATCTTCTGAATAAAGCCCATTTTGTACTTCATGTAATTAGTTGTGTCTTTATCCATCTGAAATTTAACTGCATTGTTGAAATACCAACATTATATCGACGGCAGCAAAGAATAAACGGACAAATGCAATTTTGCTGAAATTCACTTTTTTGTTTAAATAACCTTATAATAACGTCTTTTATGTTGCATTTTATTTTCAGCACGGTATTCGTATTATTTAAGATTTTTTCGGAAGTATTTCAAGACATCTTCATGTACGTTTTAAAACAGCTCGATGTAGAAACGGTCATAGCAAGTTGTCCGTTTATTCATTGTAGTACCTTATATTGACAAAAATGTAAACAAAGATATCAGTCAGGTGTCCCGTTTGTCATTGCGCGGGTAGTTTTTGCGAGATTTCATTACTAATTATTATGTATGCTAAACTAATGCGGTGAGTATATTTTATTTAACTAAATACGTTTTCAGGATTTACTTACTATAATCACACTAAGATAAAATTATAAACGCTATTTGATTTTCCCGTGTATAGGAAGATAAATGGCAGTTATCCTCATTTATAGTTACTATTATCCAGCGTTAATAAAGACATCTACCCTATTTCCATAAATACATATATTTTTTAAAATTATAAACAATCACTAACTTTGTATTGCTTTTTTTAAGCATTGTGCAAAATTTTATGAAAATCGGTTCATTATTTTTAAAAGAAACACGGTTTTTCCTTAAAACACTGTAAAGTATGGTATACTCATATTATAACATACTACTTATTTGAATCCTCTATGGACATCATTCTCATAGAGATTCTGCTATTAAGAAAAACTCTGAAGTCAAATGAAAAAACAATATATTGATATACGTATTTTATTGTACTAGAAATAATATAGTAAATTATATATTTACAATTGGCTTCCGGTTTATCCATTACGTTACGGTAACATATTTATACAACAAAGTTCTCACTACGTCAGTGGTCACAAATTCTAAGAACTTTACATGGTAGCAGAGCGAAAACAGATTAAGTACGAAGAAATATAAAAATATGTTACTAGAGTATTGAAATCGTAAGTACACCAGTATTCTACTGCTAAACAAAATGTCGAGCACAAAAATTGATCCGCTCAACAAAGATAATTACGATACATGGGTAATTCAAGCCGAAGCCGTCTTAGTACGCCATAAACTGTGGAAATACGTAGAGACTCCCTTGACTCCTGATGCATCTGCCGATGATATAGACAAAGACCGGTTGGCGAAATCGGAACTCATCCTTATCATAGCTCCATCTGAACTTAAGCAAATTAAAAACTGCAGAACTGCTAAAGAAGTATGGGACAAGCTAAAGAACACTTATGCCAGCAAGGGGCCTGCGCGCAAGGCGACCCTTCTAAAACAGCTGATCCTAACGAAGCTAGATAATCAAGATGTACGCGGACACTTGAACAAGTTTATGGATTCAGTCGATAAACTGGCTGATATGGACGTCAGTATTAACGAGGATTTATTAACAATTATGATGTTGTATAGCCTCTCCTCTGAATATGATAATTTTAGAGTTGCTATTGAGTCGCGTGACACCCTTCCAAAGCCAGAAGAGCTTAAAACTAAAATACTCGAAGAGTTTGAAGCACGCCATAACCAAAATATGACCAATACCGACGAACCTGAAACCTCATATCAAGAAGAATCATTATACGCGTCCTGTCGCATTTGCAAACGAAAAGGCAACATTTTCAAACGCAATCATCACAAAATATGTACAAGTTGTTATAAGAAAAACAATGAGAAGCCTAAGAACAACCAAAACTATAAGTCTCATCGTAACAACTATGCTACCCAGTGTCTCCTATTACGCAACAAAAATCCTGAAGATAATTCTTGGGTCCTGGATAGCGGCTGCACTTCTCATATGACCTATCAACGAGATCTGTTTAATAAAATTGAGAAAACATCCAGAAAACTTAACTTCGCGACCGAAGATTGCACAGCAGACATTGAAGGAAAGGGTACAGTTTCTTTTACAACGAAAAATAAGAAAGGTAACACACTCACACATTTAAACAACACGCTGTACGTACCAAGCCTTTGTACCAACCTGCTGTCGGTTAGCAAGATGACAGATGCCGGCTGTTCTGTCCTCTTCACTAAAAACAAGGCTACAGTTAATAACGAGAAAGCTGGAATTATTCTCAACGCTTACAAAGAAGAAGACGGTCTCTATTATATGTCCTGCAAACCAAGCAAGCAAGAGTGCTATAACACAGTCACTAACCAAGATGAAAAATCTCCAACTGGTACTTCTGAACAGATTAACTTACCAAACATCTACCACTGGCACAGAAAACTGGGACACATGAACGTCAAAGATTTAAAACAAGCACTGAAAAATCAAAACATAGTAGGCTTAAACTTTGATCCTTCCGAAACCCTGCCAGAATGCGAAACCTGTATTCAAGCAAAAATGCGTCGAGTACCAGCTCCTCGTGAGAAAACAATTCAACGAACGACTGAAAGCTTACAAATAGTTCACTCTGACGTGTGTGGACCTATTCGAACGCCCACAATTGGCGGAAACAAGTACTTTGTTACTTTTACGGATGATTATTCCCGCTACAGTCGAGTGTACCTGCTGAAATGCAAGAGCGAAGTCTTACAAAAATTTAAAGAGTTCAAAGAGTTAGCAGAAACGCACACAGGGAACAAACTCAAGGTCTTACAGTCAGATAATGGTACCGAATATATCAACAGGGACTTCGACGCTTATCTGAAACAATGTGGCATACAGCGAAGACTTAGTACTCCGCACACACCCCATCAAAACGGATTAGCAGAAAGGAAGAACCGAACCCTTATCGAAAAAGCGAGAGCCCTTCTGATCGACGCATCGGCACCACTAAGTTGTTGGGGCGAAGCAATCATGACTGCGAACTACTTATTAAACAGGAGTTTAAACAGTGCAATACAAGACAAAACGCCATTCGAACTATGGGTCGGTAGAAAACCTATCATCAACCACCTGTATGTTTTCGGTTCTAAAACTTTTGTCCTCATTAAAGGCACTAATGGTCATAAATTCGCACCAAAAGCAATTCCTGGCATGTTCGTTGGCTACTCTGAAACATCAAAAGCTTTCAAAATTTTACTACCATCAAAGAACAAAGTGGTGACATCAAAAGACATCCGCGTGATGAAAACAATGTTTTACAACAAAACAAACAAAAACAACATCACCGATCTCTTCAACGATGACTGTTCAAACTTACCTCCTAAACCTTCAAAAACGTCTAACATACCGCATAAACGAGTTACAATACAACTTGATGACGATGAAGAAGGAGATATTACACCACTTGATGACAGCAGCGATTCAGAAGATGAAGATCACGACATTACATTGCAAGAACACTCAGTCAATAGCACTGAAGATCAACTGGAACCACAAAACTGCGAAAGTGAATATGAATCTCTTTCCGGCTCAAATTTTGTTGATGATGATGATGAATCTGTTGATGCTGCTGATGCTGAAAATGAATTAGTTTCACCTCGCCAATTAAGAGACAGATCAACCATCACAGCTCCTAAAAGATATGATGACTTTATTAGAGCAGCAATTGAAGAAATTGAAAATCTTCACAAACCAAAGGAACCTGCAACCTTCAAAGAAGCTATGGAATCTTTAGAGAGTGAAAAATGGCGAGAAGCAATGAAAAATGAAATCTGTTCTTTGAAAGACAACCAAACATGGGAACTGGTCGACCTACCCAAGGGACGCAAAGCCCTGCCATGTAAATGGGTGTATAAGGTAAAAATGAATCCCGATGGTTCCGTCGAAAGGTACAAGGCCAGAATGGTAATTAAAGGCTATTCCCAGATACCTGGAGTTGACTACGACAGAACGTTCAGTCCAGTGGTTCGTCTGAGCACAGTAAGATCTCTACTCGCAGTCGCCGCACGTGAAAATTTGAAACTGACTCAGTTCGACGTGACAACTGCTTTCCTTAATGGTGAAGTTAAGGAAGAAATTTATATGAAGCAGCCTGAAGGCTATAGAGATGGAACTAAACGAGTCTGCAAATTAAAACGCAGCCTTTATGGATTGAAGCAAGCGCCACGCTGCTGGAATACCTGCATAGCTGAATTTCTACTGAAAGCTGGATTCAAAGAGAGCGAAGCAGATCCTTGCCTCTTCGTGCGAAACAAAGGCGAATCGAAGGTTGCTATAGCTCTTTACGTGGACGATGGACTTGTAGCGCACAACTCAACTGCAGCATGTAATGAGTTTTTGAGAGAACTTAGAGAAAGATTTAAAATTACGACCAAGCCTGCGTCGTACTTCCTCGGTATGGAAATAAAAACTCAAAAGGATAGCTCCGTATCCTTAAGCCAAAAAGCATACACTAAGAAAGTTCTTGAAAAATTTGGTATGGCCAATTGCAAGCCAACCCCTTCGCCAATTATTAAAGAAAATGATTTAGCAGTTGATGAAGATGTTAAATTGAATTTTCCATATAGACAAGCTGTGGGTTCTCTGGCCTATTTGTCTGTAGGTACGAGGCCGGATATCTCCTATTCTGTTGGTGTTGCTTCACGAAACCTTTCAGCACCTACAAAAGAAGATTTGATGCTTGTCAAGCGCATCTTCAGATATTTAAAAGGAACCCTAGAAAAGGGACTAAAATTTACAAAGCAATCACCACCACACTTGGTCTGCTACAGTGATGCAGATCATGGCGGAGATCAAACTACTGGAAGATCGACATCCGGTATGGTGTGCTTATTCTCTGGCGCTGCCATTAGCTGGCGAAGTCAAAAACAACCAACAGTCTCTGTTTCCTCCACTGAAGCGGAGATAATAGCGGCGAGTGAATGTGCACAAGAAATCCTATGGCTTAATCGCCTATTCTCCGATTTGATCAATATAGAGAAACCAGTTTTGAACTTGGATAATAAGTCTGCGGTTTATCTTGCGCATAATCCTAAATACGAATACCATAAGCGCACGAAGCACATAAAATTAAAACACTTCTTCGTTCGTGAATGTGTCAGCAATAAAGATTTTACTGTCAAACAAGTACCTGGCGAGACGCAACTGGCTGACATGTTTACTAAGCCCCTATTTGGACCTAGACTTCAAAATTTAAGTTACAGAATGGGACTGAAGAATTTAACATCAAATTCTTAGAACATCCGAGGATGTAAAGTATGGTATACTCATATTATAACATACTACTTATTTGAATCCTCTATGGACATCATTCTCATAGAGATTCTGCTATTAAGAAAAACTCTGAAGTCAAATGAAAAAACAATATATTGATATACGTATTTTATTGTACTAGAAATAATATAGTAAATTATATATTTACAATTGGCTTCCGGTTTATCCATTACGTTACGGTAACATATTTATACAACAAAGTTCTCACTACGTCAGTGGTCACAAATTCTAAGAACTTTACAAACACCTCTAGTGTAAAATTGCAGTTCTGTAGATAACCTTTTATTCTTTGCTGCCGTCGATATTTGACAGGACAGTAATCAGAAAACTACAAACAAGATGTGAAAAACCTCAACAATAGAATGCTGAAAACAAAATATTTGAGATCCTAATAGGGTGTTTTGCAATGTAGGGTCTAAAGAGGTTAGGAATTAAAGATGTTGTTATATTTTGTAAATACCGATATATTTACCTCCTATTAGGTAGGTATAACGTGAAGTGATACTTACATCAAAGTGATCTTCACACATAAAGACATTTGTATGTGATTTAATGGAATTTGGATCTCTTCGAGCTAACTTAAGCCAGTTTCCGTCTTTTGGGATCCGTTGGTATAGAAACAAACAGTTTCTGTGGACTGTTTATAGAAGTATTTGTACACTGTGGCACTATACACCATTTATACTCCATTTTATTCAACAAATTTGAAGAAAGGCGATAATAATTACGTACTGTTTAAAAACGATAGTGACTCTGTTCTGTTTACTAGTAGGTGACGTCACTTGACCGGCGCCATTACAGAAACAGCGGCCCTACCGCGAAAAACGAAATTCGTAAATTTCGAGGATTTGTCTCTTTCACTCTAATGACGCCTTCGTTTGAGTGACAGAGGAAAATCCTCGAAAGGGTTTAGCAGCCTTACCGAACAAGTGGTGCCTTTCCCCACGGATGAGGTCAATATTTTAGGTGGTGTACTAGCAGGACCTAAGAATACTCCATGCTTAATATCAGCTCTAGATCTTCTTTTGTTTCAGAGTTATTCAAGATAATGTAAAATATACAGGGTGCCGTTGAAAGTGGCATATTTCGTAAACTGTTCTAGTTAGATTAACCAAACAAAATTGTGTTTGATAACAATAAAATAAACTACAAAATGCATATTTTTAACCTGCATCTTGTCCTTATTTTTCATAATAAAAAAAGGTTTCTTGTTTTTTTTTTCCGTATTTTTTTTTATTTCACGCGGAGGTACACCTACAAAAAAAATATGCATACATAGCCACTAATGTCCACTGTATACACAAATAAAAATATTTCCGTAAATCATCGTGCGTCATGCCAAAAAAAAATTTTTTTTCAGAAGTAGTCGTTACTGGCATACAAATAAAGTACCAGTGCAGTGTGAACATAAGTTAGTGTGTAGGTATACAATCTCTCGACACTTACCGCACAAAATATCATTGACGTAAATTGACTTATTAGTACATTTGCTTTATAAAAGAGAGATAAACATTTGACACATAGTATTGTTTTCGTCATTTGATTTGTTGCATTTTCTTGTGAAAAAACGTTAAAAAATATACAGGGTGTGGCCTGTAACAGGAGCAAAAAATCAAATGGAAGACTCCTCTGACTGCCTCTAGTTATTCGCAAAAGGTCCCAGTGTTTTAAAGTTATCCATTAAGGAGAAACAGTATGTATCACAACATTGTACCTTATTAACGATTAAACATATTGGTAGTTCAGTGGACATAAAACTAAATGAGCTAAAAAGTTTTTTTGAACTCATGGTTTTTTAACTGGTTTAGCAAAAAAAAAATTTTTTTTTTTGTGTTACACCGATTTAACTTTTTTGGTATAAGTCGACTGCAGTAAAACTACATAAAAAAAAAAAAGGAAAAAAAAATTTTTTTTTGCAAAAAAAAATTTTTTTTTTAAGTTTTAACTATGAAATTATGACTATTTATTGGGTTATTAGTGTACCGTTTCATTTTTTGCTCCTATTACAGGCCACACCCTGTATGTGGAAAGAAAAAATGCATACAAACTGGACAAGAGGCTGATTTATATAGCAAATGCACTAATAAGTCAATTTACGTCAATGATATTTTGTGCGGTAAGTGTCGAGAGATTGTATACCTACACACTAACTTATGTTCACACTGCACTGGTAGGTACTTTATTTGTATGCCAGTAACGACTACTTCAAAAAAAAATTTTTTTTTAGCATGACGCACGATGATTTACGGAAATATTTTTATTTATGTATACAGTGGACATTAGTGGCTATGTATGCATATTTTTTTTGTAGGTGTACCTCCGCGAGAAATAAAAAAAAATATGGAAAAAAAAACAAGAAACCTTTTTTTATTATGAAAAATAAGGACAAGATGCAGGTTAAAAATATGCATTTTGTAGTTTATTTTATTGTTATCAAACACAATTTTGTTTGGTTGATCTAACTTGAACAGTTTACGAAATATGCCACTTTCAACGGCACCCTGTATATTTTACATTATCTTGAATAACTCTGAAACAAAAGAGGATCTAGAGCTGATATTAAGCATGGAGTATTCTTAGGTCCTGCTAGTACACCACCTAAAATATTGACCTCATCCGTGGGGAAAGGCACCTCTTGTTCGGTAAGGCTGCTAAACCCTTTACGAATTTCGATTTTCGCGGTAGGGCCGCAGCGTTTTAGCCGCAGTTCTGAAATTTTAAACTTCGATATTGATTATTACTCATAATACATTGAAATTTACACAAATATTAATAAAATTGTGCTTATTTTGTTAGAACGAATAATTTAGACCGATTCTTCAAAAATAGTCTAATAGCCTTTACAGACAGTGCCCGCTGGCGAGTGTTTAAGAAACTAATAGGCAGCCATTTTGCTTAAACTTGTAAAACTAAAATTCCAAATCATTGTCAGCTCTGCCTCTTTGAAGCTTAGATGCTCACGCGCTTTTCAAAGTTTTCTTCTCGAAATTCTTGTTTCTGTTTGTTGTTTCTAGTTATTAATCGTTATAGTTGTGTTTTTTGTTAAGTTTTACTTGCAACGAGTGATCTTCACTCGAGTGTTTCAATATGAGTGAAATACCAACCCAATATTCAATATGAGAATATTATGTATGTACATAATAAATATTATGAATTTTAGGAAAAACTGTGACATACATAATATTAATACTAGAAACAAACATAAGCTCGCAGTACCCGCCACTCGGCTCCATAAAATTAGGAAATCATTCATGGGTAATTGTGTAAGATTTTATAACAAACTTCCAGTAAATGTTACTGAATTTTCAGTCAACAAATTTAAGCATTTTGTAAAGCGTAAACTTATATCTAAAGCTTATTATAGTACACAAGACTACATGAATGATAAGACACCGTGGGAGTAATTTAGGATTTAATTATTAGTTTGTTAAAGTCATGACATTCAATTACGATAATTTACGCTTGGAGACCCTATACATCTCCAAACGTGCATTATATAATGTTATTATTATATACCTATTCGGAGAGAAACCTTACTTCTCTATAAATTATTACTTATAAATGTTGTGACTTTTAGAGACTTTACATCTCTTGTTATTATTATTATATTTCAATTTATTTAAAATCAATTTTAAGTATTTTTTTTAATGCATGTTAGTTGTAAGATGTACCATCATTGTTTGAAAAAATAATTCCCGCCAAGTTTCTTACCGGTTCTTCTTGGGTCAGCGGTGTAGGGTTCGAACCGGAAGTAGTTTTCATATCTAGACGATTCAAAAGAGTTTGTTGCTATTCCAATTTGAATAAAGAATTATTTGACTTTGACTTTTGACTTTGACTTACCGAACAAACATCGTGTTTTTGGCTGTGACCCTTTAGGTAAGTTAATTTTATTTCACCTTTAAAAGTTATATCATAACAATGAATAAGCATTTTAGTAAGACTTTTCTCAACATCAATGGTTGGAATTTGTTTTGCGTGTAATTTTCTGTTATCACATCACTCGTCAGTCAAAGGATAATGGCGTATGAAAACTTTAAAAAACTATATAGTAACAGAACACACAAGGGTTTAGAGATGGGCGAAATGTGTCTTTTTGAAGAAAAGAGAGATACATATCTTTCGACGCGTGGGATATGAATCACTCTTTTATATCTTTATATCCTTATATATCCGTGATCTAGTTTCGTTAGTTTGGCTCCCCGTCAGTCCTTTCACTCCCGTATATCGGCAGAGTCCTCTCGCTCAATTCGCTCAGATATGAAATGAAATATGAATTTAAAAAATGGATGGCGATAACAATGAAAAGAATGAATGATTATTCTTTATATTAGTTAACTGTAATTTATACAGTTGTTATATTATCTGTAAGTATGTAATTATATTTCATTCAACGACTGATAATTTTGATCGTAGGTAGCAATTCAATTTTGTATTTGAAATTACATACAAATTGTTAAAAATATCATAAACTTTAAAAAAGTATTTATTTCATAGCAATATGACCGCAAATAGCTTGAAAAGTTACTTCAACTTTTTAAAAGACGAAACAAAACCAGTTATTAATGCTTGCTTAATGCAAGTATGAGGCTATGCTATTTTGAGCTTAACGCCCTTGCAATTGAGTATTCAATTACTCATTGAGAGTAAACGCGTGTTTACTTAAAATTGTCTTTTCATTTTGGCGCGGGAGCTAATCTAGGAGATATGGAGAGAGCCGATTGAGCGAGAGCGAAAAAGAATATACGGTGTCACCCTAGCGCGAGCGAGATAAATATGGCCGCGCGAATTTGACCGAGCGCGTGCCGAAAGTTGCCGAACGCGCGAGCCGTTTGTATCGCGACTCGCGCGATTCGCTTCACGGGTTGGCGAGTAAGACTGTGTGCGTGTAATGATATACGTCGGATAAAGATATGGTTCGATTTGTAAAGATATGAAGAGTGAGTCGATAGCACGGAGAGATATATATCTTTTGAATGACTCGCTCCTGAGTTACCCATCTCTACAAGGGTTGGGGTATAGCAAAGGGGGCGCGGGATTTTTGATGGAGGTGGTGTCATTATGACACGTATTTTTTA